>JAWWES010000024.1:3782838-3804534 GCA_035583135.1 Lophotriccus pileatus | reverse complement strand
GAGGCGGGGCGGCCCCGCGGGGAAGCGAACGTGCCGGCGGTGCGGGGCTCTGCGTGACCCCGGGGCCAGCGGGCAAGGGCTGCCCCGTCGGCTGGGGCAGCGCTGCGCACCCCTACCAACTTTTCCGCAGCCGCGGGGGGGCAGGGGGGGGACGGCAGGCCCGCGGAGCTGGGGGGGGTGCGGGGGATCCCGGAGTGCCTTCGGCGGGTGCCCGCGGAGCCGCCTTACCTGCGGGGCGGGCACAGCCCACGGTGCCCCCGCGGCGCTCGGACCCTGCGCGGGTGCGCAGCAGCGCGCACCGGCCGCTGAGCGGGACTGACCGGGCTGAGCGCGGAGCTGCTCCGCGGGGGCGGCCCCGGCCCGCGTGTCCCCATCCCGGGGGGTGCGCCCTCCCGGCCGCGCCGTCGGGCTCCCGCGGGCAGAGGGCGAGAGGGTGCAGAGCCGGGACCCCCCGGCTGCCCCGGCCCCGCAGCTCCGGAACTCGAGCATGGGAATTTTAACAGCACCGACGGCCTCAGCGCGGAGCTTGGAGGCTCCCGCGGCGCGGGGGCTTCCTTGGAGGCGCCCGGACCGCACGGGGGGAGTGAGTCCCCCCGGGCATCCCCCTCCCCTGCCCCGGCCGGGACCCCGGCCCGCTGCCGGCAGCACGGCGGGGCCGGAGGGGCGAAGGGCGGGCGCCCCGCGGGGATGGAGCGCGTCCTGCCCCGCGCCGCAGGCGGGAGGCACCGAGCGGCCGCGGAGTTACCGAGCGACCGACTCGTTCGGGTGAAAACTCTTTTTTATTGACCCGCGAGAGCCCGGGGTTTCTTCCCTCCCTTTGTTTTTTTGGGCGATCGCGTGTAGCTGCCCGCATTACTGACCCGGAGCTCCGGGGACGGCGGCGATGGTTTCACACATCCCCAGAAGCGACCCGCGCCCCCGGCAGCCCCTCGCCGGGCCCATTCTCTTTCCTGGTCCCCGTTCCCGGTGCCCCGGCCCGGCGGCTCCGGCAGCAGCGCCGGGCCCGCGGCGCCACCTCCCGACGGAACGGCGGGAGCCGCTCCGGCAGCAATTAACACCTGGAATTATCCTAATGGCGAGGTACTTATGCCTAATTCATTATATTTTAAATAATTAAGAGCGGAAAATCGCTGCAAATAAATATTTGCGGAGGTGATGCTCTCGCCGCTGGCGGGGCAGTGCGCTCGGGCCGGGAGCGGGAGAGAGCCAGGAGCGGAGCGCTCATCATCCCACTCCTGCAGCCACGTACCGCAGGAAACACCGCCGTTTGTGTGACCGGCCGGATCACCAGCTTTAAAAAGCAAACATCACCACCTTCACCGCCCGATGTTATATTTTTCAGTTCATCCGTTTCTTCAGTAGGAAGAAAAAGGAGCTAAACCTGTTGAAAGAGCGGTTTTTAAACACTCTCCCCCTTAGTGCTCAAAAAAAATACTTGTTTTACATTTCGTCCTCAAATAAACGGTTATTGGAAACTTGTTCATCTCTTGTTTTTAACTTCACAAATCTAAACCAGTACATCAACTCTGTAAAACATGATTAATTCCACAGACAATACCAGCGGTGGGACTTCTCCCTCCCCCCTCTGTCGATGTAGCTGCTAATTGTACTTGAATTGTTTACTGCTGTATTGTTTTACAAGTGCCTGGAGAAAGATGCTTGATATTCCCACCACCGGCAGAACCATCCCAGGAGCAAAAGCTTGGCAGATTTTGGCAGGGATGTATACAGGCTACAACTACAGCTTGTTAGGTTAATAAAAAAAAATAAATAAAAAAAAATTATGAAGGTGATGACACCTCTGTAATTATAGGTGTTACTTGTTATAAAGTCAGAATGTTTTCCAAGCTACTGTAATGCCACACCTCCAGTGTCCCAGGAGACAGGCCTTGGAGTCCTTTCCGCTTTAGTCACTGGTTTATGAGGCTTTGCAGAGCACATCGCCAGGCTGCACGGCGGGTTCCTGGCCCACTTGGCACTCCCGCGTAGGTGCAAAGCCCATGTGGGTACTCAGCTGCTATTCTACATTTTACATCAGGCATGAAAAGTTAAGATACACTATGCACTGCCCCAAAAGCTGGTAGGCATAAAGAGAAATGTACTTTGGATTCACAGCCTGGTTTTACGATTGTCTTTGTTTCAAGTAAGTCCAAGCAGAAGTAGTCCTGTGAGTATCCTCATACTGCAGCTCATGGTAAACCCCCTTTTTGAGAAGCCAGTGGTTGATGCTTTCCACATTCCCTTGTTCTGGGTGTAGTCAGAGCAAGTCTGATCAGTCTGGCAACACAAAACCTTCAAAAAGCTAGAAAATGCAGCTCTGCCCATCACATGGTATATACACAAGGTAAAAATAACACCGGAGATTTCTTTTGCTCAGATAGCTTTAAAGACAGGAAGGGTTGACTTAGCTAGGAGGGGGAATTTTAAAAGGTATAAACATCAGATCCTTCATTTGCAAACACATTTTCACCCCTCGTCTGCTTTTGCTATTATACGTTCCCTATTTCCCTGGCCACAGTGGAAGCTGTGTCCTGGCCTGTGCCGAGAGGACAAGCTGGAGCAGAACTGAGCCTCCGTGTGCCAGGAGGTGCCTGGCAGGATGGGGCTGCCCTGTAGCCACCCCGAGGGCCAGTGCCGGTCTGGCTGTGGCAGAGTAGGCACTGAACAGCACAACCTGCTCACTGCTGATTGTAAGGGAGAGAAAAGGCTGTTCTGCCCTGGGGCACCACGATCCAGGGAGAGAAGGCTGGAGGCTGGCTTCACACACGGGGCAGGGGGAGTCAGGCACAAAATGAATGGCATTTTGCTGTGTTGTGAGTCTGAGAGGAGCTCCACTGCAGTCAGAGTTGCTTTGGATTTGCATGGGCAGTGCAGAGACATGAGTTCTAGATTCACCCCAGCCTCTGCCAGGTTCCTTGGTGGATGGGAAAGGCTCCCCATATCCATACCCACCCTAATCCTCTTGACTCCTGGAGGTGTCTCTCCAGCCGCTGCTGTACCAGAAGCCACCCAGAGATAACTTTTCTATAGCACATTTCCATTCGTCCTGAGCTGCCAGCCAATACATATTTCCTTTTCCTGTGGGGGCAATGAATAGCCATTGTATTTGCATTGGACTATTAATCTGCCTGAATTTGGTCGAGATTCTTAAATGAATATTCATGGGAATTAATGTCATTTAATTCCTATTGCTTCCTGAATATAATTACGTGCCGTACGTGAATTGGCAAACACCACAAGACATCCAATCTTGTTGAGAGTCTATGACTGATTAAACACCACGAGCTGGACACTTGTGCAGTACTGAAGATGCACAAAGCACTACCAAGATGCAGCCTGACTTCAGAAGAGGGAGCCAATAAAAGAGGGAATACATACATTGTGGGAAGCAAACAACACCTTTAAGGACAGAAAAAAGGTATTTTAATACAGGCTTTTCCCCAGGTACTTGCCTACACGTAGAAACTATACTAAACATTTATATTATTTTGCCAAAAAGCTTTATTTCTTCCACTTTCTTGCCCACAGAAAAATATCTTTCAGGGCCTCCTATTTATGACCTCTTTTGAGACAGCAGCATCTCTTGGAGACCTTCAGCACACCCTACAAATAAGAAATGCCCAAGTCCAATCCTCCTTCTCCCAGCAGTCCGCCTGCCAAGGTTCACGCTGTTCCCCGAATAATAAAGCATAATCAGCTCCGTATTGAAGCAAAACCCGTCCCCAGCATCAGTGCTACCAACCCCTGTCGTAACATAACAAGGACTCTTCCCAAAATATTTGGGCTTGCCCTGTCACAGTGAGAGGCGTTCGAGTTCAGCGCTCTGTCAACAATGCCAGGTGTCTCCTGAACCTCCGGCGCCCGAGCCAAGAGGGAGAGCTCAGAAGCACAGGAATAATCATTATTCACATTACTAAAATGTAACGGAATGTTTAAACAGATAACGTAACACAATCCCTCACAGCAGAAAAAAAAAAAAAAACCTGTTTATTATTTATCCCAGTCAGATAGAAAATGAACTCAATCTCCTGGAAAGTAAAAGCAAGGTTTTTTTTTTTTTTTTTTTTTTTTTTCTTTTCACAACTGACATCCACAGGAAAAAAAAATATTCTATTGTGCCAGCTGTGGCCCTTCAAAGGGACTGATGCTCGCTGTGGCTCTTGATAAAATGAACTAGCAAATTTTGGGGTGAAAAAAGTGACTCAAAGCCAACAACATCTAAGAAGAAAAAAAACCCTGGTGAAATAAAAAAATCCAAGAACAATTTCATGTTGAGTCAATCTGAAGATTTCATTTCAATTTTGATTTTTTGGGGGAATAAGAAAAGACACACACCCCCTTGCTTGAAAATAAAATTAAAGGACATTTTGAACACAAAGTAGTTTCAAAATGAAAAATCAAAGTGTTTCATGTCAGAAGTGTCAAAACTAACAGCTTCAGCATTTGTCAGAGCTTTTTTGAGTTTTTATAAATGACAAGTTTGGCATGCGTGCACAGACCGTTTTGGTGCTGCTGAATCTGCATTTTTGCATGCAAAAAAAAAAAATTGGTTGGGTGAAATTTTCTGCGGAGAAGCCGTTTGCTGCTCCCTTTGTGCAGAGACCAGCAGCGCTCTCCCCGATGGCTGTGCCAGAGCCTCGCTGACACCTCCAGCTCCTCTCTGGCTTATTAATATTTTACTCTTCGGTCTGCAGGACTCTGCAGGCCTGGTCTTTTCCAGAACCGGCTCCCTGGTTAGCGGGAGGGGGTACAAAGGTTAGGAGAGACTGACTGTGCGTCTCCAGCTTGATGTGCTGCTGGGTGACAGGCGGCCACAGACCTATCCTAAGGTGACATTAGGTAATTTATTAGCTTGGTTCATTACTGCCTTAACAAAGTTACAGGCTAAGCTCTCTTTCATCGGCTCGCTGCTTTCCCAAAGTGGGGGTTTTCCAAAAATGTTTTATCCCCAGAAGTTTGGAGATCTTACAGTCAGGTTCACACCTTACCTGGCAGGAGGGTGAGGGTGGAAATCGGAGTAGATAGCACCTGAATTAAGGCATTTGGTTTAAAATCTTAAATTACATAAAATTCTTAAATTAAATTACATAAAAATCTTAAGTTACATAAATGCTATTGCTATAAAAATGTACCACGAAGCATTTACAATATTAGCAACTGAATACATTCCTGCTAGGAAAGCAGCAGCCACCCGGATTTTGCAGGTCTGCTTCCAGCATAGCTGACTTTGCTGCAGGTTTGGGACAGTGCCTAGTCCCCGGGGAAGGCAGCAGATAAGATCTTCTGCAGATAGCAGACACCTACCTGCCTTTTGCTACCCAATTTCTGTAATGCTTTCTACATCTCTCTGATGACAGCAACACTTCTTGCTGTATCTTGACAACTTCTAATTAACCCAATCTCAGCATCTCTGAAGCTTCCGTAGAAAACTATCGTGCTTCTCTAGAGCAGGAGACAAATCCAAACCACCATCTCCTCCTCTGACCTCCATAGGGGCTACAAAACCCAAGGGTAGTCTGACTGTGCTGAAGGCCAGACCAGCTCCTTCTCTGCCTTCCTGGAAGGCAGCACTGAAAGCCAGCAGAGACAGAAACAGATTTCTAACATCTTGTTGGCATTTCTGGGTCTGCTTAAACTCCTGCTGCAGGAGCACATGCAGAAATGTCCGTGCTACACATTCAGCTTCCAATGAGACAAGCAGTCCCATGTCAGGGAGATGGTCTCCTCACTCCCTGCCCTGCTCTCCCCGCCAAGTTCAGTATTCCCTAGGAAGGAGATGCAGTAATTGTGACTTTCCCTTTGAGGGTTTTTTCTGTTGATGCTGTCTCAAAAGTGTACTAGGCTGAAATATTATTTCATCTTAACTTTTTCCACTATTATGACTATTTTTCAATCCAAAAGTCCAACATCAACAAAGATTAAAGCTTTTACTCTAGTTACATATCTATGAAAACAGCAGTCTCCTGTGTTTTGGGAGATAAACACTGCCAGATGCTCTAGTAAACATAAGAGGGGGGCGCAAGGGTGGGGGAAGAGAGTGGCCAAGAGAAGGAAAGGGCTGAAAATAAGTTAGAAATAGCAGAAGAGGAGACCAGAAAAGTAAATTCCTGGTGTTTCTTGCTATGTGGCAGTGAAGAGGTTAAACCCCAGAACGCTGCCATCTCTAGACAGAATTGGTTGTTATTGCATTGATAAAACCCCGGGTTGTGTTTTCCTTGTCCATTTTGACCCGTATCTGACGTTAGCATTGCAAATGATGTCTGCTGCCATTCAACTAGTCAGAGTGAGCGGACAGAAACAAGACAGAGAGCTTACCAAAGACGATACTAATGGAAGGGGTGGGGAAAAGTCTGATTTACATGTAATTAATTATTATTTATGTAAAAACCATATCGTTGTGGTGGTTCTTGACATCACCCAAAGCCTCTTTTCAAAAGAGGAGTCCCCCTGGTTAGTGCACTAATCTAGCCTGTGCTGTGAATATGAACTGTGATAGCTGATGGCAGCCACGCTGGCCCATCACCGCTCTCGTAGGGTTGAAGTCAACTGCCCAAAAGAGCAAAGGAAAAGGATCCTGCCTCCTCCTGACTTTGCATCACCAGGGCCACAGGAAGCTAGCGAGCCATTTGGTGGGAAATCATCAGACCCGAGACCAGCACCGTGCAGAAGGATGACAGAGTTATGCATAACCACTGTGAAGAAGTTTCAGATTAAATAAATGTATTTTCTTCTGAACTTGCAAAATGATTAACTTATTTATTTGATTTCAGCATCTAATCACAAAATAATTACCTAACCCAGCCCCAAGGTATCTTGGCGATGTTGTTCGAGACACACTCCAGCAGAGACAAAAGCTCCCGCGGGAAGACATCAATCATCTTCCTGCACAAATGAAACTGGTCCACAAAAATGAAGGGCACAGCTCCACCCCAGCTCTTTCAAAATTCGTGTGTCTCAGCCACAGCTCCAGTCCAGCTCCCAGACACATCCCTGCCCACTAGTTTTCACAGCAGCTAGGTCAAACCTCAAGTGCATGGATTACATATGGCAGCATGACCCAATTTATTCGGGCTCCGCTGGACAAAATCTATACAGTGGGAGGTTTATTGACAGTGTCTCACTGGTTCTCTCTAATTTGCCAAAGGAGCTGCTGGGCAGGAAACTCAGTTAACCTCAATCATGCTAGGGACAGATTAAAGGGAGCTGGACTCAAAAACAGGCAGGTCTCAAGCCACCTTCTTAATAAAGAAAAACAAGCCACAGCATTAATTGGAGCAATTGGATGGGGTAGGAACTTTGGCTCGAGCCTGGGAGCAGAGGCTGGAGCTGATGGGGCAGGCAGCGCTCACTGGAAGGAGGGATGTCACCTGGACGGACAGTCCCACCCACCCACTGAACTCTGTACAGCCAGTGTGCCCCCAGCACACCTTCCCACCCTCCATCTCCCCCACACCCACCTCCAGAGCATTTCTACACAGCCTCTGCCAGTGCTGTCAGCTCACAGGGGACGCGCAGTGGTGGTGGTGGCTGCTGAGCTTTGGGAGGACATGCAGGGCAAGCCCAGGTTTGCCTGACACAGACCAGGTGGACAAAAACAAGAGCACAGCAGGCAGACCCTTGCACACCCCAGCTGTGATAGGATTTTCATCCTGGGTGAAGTGGCTTGTCCAGCCTTGCCCAGTTTGTGAACGAGCTCATATACCAGTCAGGGACCTGATATCCCAGTTGGAAGAAAAGAAAAATTTAAAAAAAAATAAAAAAAAAAGGAAAATAATTTATCCTAACAGAGAATAGTCTTCTCTTTTACATTATTTGTCAAAAGCTTCTGTCACCAGCCTGAGACCAAGCAATCTCAGCTCATGAAGAGCATGCTTGGTATGAAGAAACATTTTCATTTCTTAGAGCAAGCTCCAAGATATTCAGCTTAGCTTTCCTTGCCTCCACTCCATTTCAGGCTTTAAATATTTTGCATTTTGATTTTGGTATTTTTTACCTACATCATAATCAACACATTCATTTCTAGTTTTATTTTGAAGAGGGTTTTTTGTTGTTTGTTGTTTTTGTTTTGTTTGTTTGTTTGTTTGTTTTTAAAGTCACTTTACCATAGGGACAAGCAGACCCATATCTCTGTATTCCAACCTTCAAACTTTGTAAAACTGAATGAGGGCAATGGAGAGACTGTTTTTTCCCCAGTGAAATTAGCACAACCATAAGCAGAAACGTTTTCAAAGCTACCAAAAGCTCTGGTTGGTCTAGAGACCAGATGTTTTCCCACAAATTCTTTGGCTCTCGTTGGTTCACAACTGCTCTCTGTCATCCTTGCACATCAAACGTCTGCTCTGGGTTTTTTTTTCAAAGAGAAGAAATTATTTAAATGGGAAACTTCACACCCAAGAACATTGTGGCTGTTTGCTCCTACCCAGGGTGATTCTCTGGCCAACACATTACAGCTTCCACCCCGATACCGTGAGAGTTGGAGGCACATTTCCATCAACCCTCTAACATGCTTAATCACATCAAATAATTTGTTTATGAAGTTAAATTCTACAAAGCCCAACCTGGAAGCAGGTACTCATCCTCCCAAGTACAAGCACTTCTGCTGCAATTTCTTTTAAAGTCAAAGCTGATCTTTATCTACAAAAGGCCGGAGCAATAAGTATTTGGTGTGTTTAGAAAACACGTCTCTCTCACCACACCTGCAGCCTGCCTGCCAGCTTTCAGCCATGGGGACTCTCCACTGCTCTGGGAGACTCCAGTGCAGTAAACAAAGTAGTTTTCCCTTCCCTGGCTTCCCATGTTCCAGGTACCTCTCCCAAATGACTTTATATACTCATGCCCTAAAGGTCTTCATGCAGGCCCTGTTTCCGCAGCATTTCCACGGGCTTGGATTGGGTGGTGGGAGGTGATGGTGGTTGGGTTTTCTTCCACTTCTCCACTTCCTCTAGGTTGTCCTATTAACAACTTTACAAGAGAGGCAGAAGAGCCTTCACTGTTGAACCATTTCAGGAGTTAGTCCTAAGACCTTTTTTACCCCCCACCCTTGATGTAAAAGACAAGTGAAATCTCATAATTTTCAGTTGTCTGGTGAAAATTTGTTACAGCAGCCAAACCTGCAGCTGTCTCCTAGGAGCTGCTTCTACCTGACGCAAGGTGATGTCCCATGAGCCTCTCCCCTGGCATCGCTGGTGTTCATGTGGGTCATAGCAATGCCAGTGCCACTGAACAAACAAACTTCAAAGGAAAAAGGAATGCCAGAGCCAGGGAGACACGCCTGGGGGCGAGAGAACTGGGATAATAAAACGGCATCACCCCGCTGCCAACAACACAGTACTTTTTGTGCCTCTCATTCCTGCAGTTTGTTGGAATGGTTTCCTAAGACACCATTTCATTTTGGAGATGAAAGTAACGAACAGGCAAGGGTTAAACCGGAGCCGCCATCCCCCACCCCAGTCTATTCACAGCAGAAGGAAATCTGTCTCTCTCCCACCCCTCAGCATCCTGTCTCTGCTGCCTTGGAAAACACACAAATCCCTTACAGCTTCCTGAGGAGCAGAGACCTCAGCCTGCTCCCAGCTTCCCTCTGCCCCAGTGCACCCTGCAGCATCCTGGTTTCCCCAGAGCGCCCTTCCCAGGGGGCTCCAGCCACAGCAGCTCCTTCCCTCCCCCCTGGCCTGGCCAGAGGAGCTGCTCCAGCAGCAACATCTCTGTCTCCTGGGTTTTGTCCCAGATGCTCAAACTTGGCCTTAGTTACAGTGGGTACCCCACATCTACCACAGCTCTTCCTTCACCAGGGACTGAATTATTCCCAAGTGCTTTTTTCTCCCCCTTGCCCTCCTTTACCAGGTCTACACCAATGATTTATTTTCCCTTTTCTTTCTACAGTTGTTGAGGACAGCCAGCAGAGACTTGAAACTGCTCCCTCAAGGCCATCCCAAGCTCATCCAATGTATTCCCCACTGGGCACCCAAGAGTTTCCCCATCCCACTGATGCCTACCATGTGGCTCCAAGAAGCCACAACATGCTCATAGCAATCTAGAGACGAGGAACCCACAGGCAGGTTTGTGTTAAAACAAGTCACACAAGCCTTGGGAAGCCCCTCAGGGGTCACAGAGGTGTTACTGCTTTCCCTACATGGCCCTTGAGCGTTGCTGAGCAGAAGGGTCGGCTCCAGAGCCACGAGTCCTCACCAACAGGCTCAGAGAATGGACCAGCTCCCCCTTCGGATACAGGGATGGGTTCTAGGAGAAGGCAGCCCTGGGCACCTGAACAGGCTCAGCATCACACAGAGCACCCAGAAGGCATCCCAGCCACTACAGCCACAGGGCACTCCACAGCTGGGAGGTGCTCATCATCCTCATGGCAGCATCACCTCAGCTGTGTCCATGCCAGTAAGTGCAGTTTGAAACATGAAATGGCTGTGCTGCCTCCTGTCCATGAGCTGGAGCACGTTGGTGTCAGCTCTAGGGCCTCTGACCCACACATTGTGTGTTACTCACAGAGGTATACCCAGAGAACACTTCCAAAGGGCAGGTACTGCACACTCTGCATCCTCATGGGGAATCTGTGCAACCTAACTAGGGCACTGGGAATTCACACCCTGGCTCTCTGTGCTGGAACTCGTCTGTGGAGACATGGCTTCTTCCAACACTCCTGGTCACGGCACGGAGAGCTACAGCGTTGCCAAATCTAAACATTGAAAATCGTGAGTCATAGTTTCCGAAAATTATCTAACTGGTATTTAAAAAGGAAAAAAAAATTAATGAACTCTATTTTTCATCTCTCAGATGACACCCAAAAGTTTCTCCACAGTTCTCGGTGCTGAAAACTCAAGGGAAAACAAACACATGACAGAAAGCAGGAGTAGAGATTTTCATGCATTCTCATGATTCCAGAAGCTGAAGCTTTAAGGAAATAGAAATAAACAACAAAAGGCTCATGATATAAAGATTATAATTTGGCTAGCAGCAGAAGTAAAACCTCATGGTTTATGTGACAAACCTCAACTGAATAACTCAGCTCAAAAACTTGGAAAAAGAAGGTGAAACATTCCAGCATCATTTTGGCTGCCAAAATAACAGAAACAATTGTGCAAAATTTCAACACAAGAAAAAAAAAGATCAGTGAGATTTGTTCCACTTTCATGAACTCAAAGACAAACAGATGTTGACAAAAAGATGTTGCAAATAGTTCCTGTTGTTCAGCTGAGCCCGACTCGCCGCGATGCGACGGCCTCTCTCGTTCATTAAGTCATCCCCCTTCACTCTCTCTCCTCACCAGTGGCTCCTCAGCCAGTGTCTCTGCACCCCTGTTTCTTTTGCATCTTTTACCAGCACTACAGGTTTCATTTCAGCCTCTTGTACACCACATTAACAGTCATAATTAGTTATTCTCATTTCTTCTGCAAGAAGTACCTGTACTGGGTACTTGCCTAAGAGAAAGAGGCACAGATCCTGTTTCAGACACGTGAAAAATCCCCATTCCTTGGTAACATCTGCACTTTTTAATATGATTCTACAATTTGGGCTACTAGTACCAAAGGCTTCAGCTGGCTCCCGTGTGCTGAACTCTGTCCTCCTTCAGCACTGAAGCAACCCTTAATTTTATGTACTCTAGATTAGACCTGTAGGACCCAACCTAAATGATACCAAGATCCAAGAGGTGCTCTCTTGGGAAAAGCCCTCTGAAATGGATCCCATATCCAAATTGAAGATGACACCAACACTGGTTTCATTTCAAGGCCACCCAGATGTTCAGTAAAGTGATTAGGAAGTGGTGTGTATCAAATGTAAGATACTCTGCATTGAACTAATGCATTTATTTGCTCTGAATGGTTTTCCAGTTCAGGGCAGCACTTTGCCTGTCACAAGTAAAGTGCTTTGACAGAACACATGGACATTTCTGCTGCTTAAACTGAGCCAGCAAACAGAATGGCCAGCAGCTCCCAAGTCTCAGAAGAGTCCAAAGAAGTACTGTCACTGATATATTTATTTCCTGGTCAACTAAATGCATGAGTTCAGGTCCCATTTGTCAGCATCCTTCATATCCACAGCCATTTGAAAGGAAGCAAATAAACATAACAACGTTATGGTGGGGTCATTGAGTTTTCAGCCTGTTACTGGCTACCAGGTGTCCCAAATATCACTAAAATCAGGTAATATGGCCCTTTGCTGTGCCACAGTAACTGAGAACATGAAATTGGTGGATCTCCTGTTTTACTGCCATATTTAGCAATTCAAGAGAATAAGTGGCCCCCTTCTTCCTACTTGTCAGAGGAATGCTCAGTGGATGTGTTGACTATTACCCTGTTTGCCACAGTTTTCTAGGGAGAATTACAGCAACAAAATCCCCAGGCAATCACTAAATCACTAAATCCAGAGGCATCACCTCCTCTGCTAATAGAAAACACTAACTCCATCCAGCTCAGCAAAGGCACCAGCCACCCCATCCCATCCAAATGCAGCATCCAAGGAGACAAGTAGGATCTCCCCTGTCAGGGTCCCTTTTGACTCTAAGAATATGTCTCTCTTTCTCACTCACAAGGTTCTCCTTGCACCTTCAGCTTGTGAACAGGGGAGGACTCACAGGCACATGGAGAAAAAATCCAGATAAGAGAATGCAGCTGGGTTGTAATTTGTAGTTTCACAGTCCTCTGTGGATAAGCCCCAACACAATACATCCATTTGCCTGCAAATTCTGAATTGTGTTAAACTCACAGTAGTTCTACTGTAACAATATCTTCATGCTGAGCAACTTGAAGACTGCTGAGAAATACAGCACTTAAGCAGAACAAAAAGCAAATTCCCAGCAGCACCTTCCCACCCCCATGTTTTTATTGAGTTTTAGTAGAAAAGAATTCAAAAATACAGAGGGCCTGCAGACCAGACTAAGCATTGTCTGCATTAATTTGGGGTTTACATTACTTTCAGCTGATACTCTGATGAAAAATTAGCCCAGCATTCCTCCATGGCTTGGGATTTCATGAACAAGTTTTGCAGACACATCTCTGCTCCCTGGACCTGGTGTTCCCAACAAATTCCACTTACATGGGCACATGGGAAAAGGAGGAACAGCTCCGTGAGTGTATGTTTGTTCACAAGACAGTCTCACAGATGAAAAAGGAACATGTAGAACATCAGCTCTGATAAAAGAGCTCTGGAAGGGGTTGTGGTAATGTGACTTTTCAGCAGCTTTAGCAACAGAAGAATCTGGCCACCAAGATACCTGATCTTTTGCCATACAAATACAACTGTCAGAAACTGATTTAAGTGGCACTGAGGTTTTTCATCAGTGCCTGAAGGAGCTGGAACTCACATCTTCCTGCACATGAGGAGGTGTGGGGCTCCTCAGTCTTGGGTGATCTTGCAGGTTTTTATTTTAAGCCTGTCCCTTAAGTCAAAAATAAAAGTTTTTCAGGTTATAAAGGTGTTATGCTCCCAGCTGAGCTTATCCCGTTATGAGATCTTAATTCTCAAAATATGTAACAACTTCATAGTTGTCATTTCATTAGGATATATAGGATGCAAACCAGAGAACTACATTCATAAGATTCATCAATGTAACGTATATACATTTCCCAGCTTTTTTCTGATGGAAACTAAGTTTTTAGCAGCCACCTGTAAATTCAAACACCCGAGGCCCTCCCTCTCACCAGAGGTTACAAAATTGAGCCACTTCTCCCAGGAACATCCAGGACCAGAAAACTCTCACCATAAGGGGGACCAATAAGCAAAAGCTCCATCTGTGACTGAGCAGGAGGAAACACGGCTGTGGGAGGATAACAGGGCATCAACACACCCCAGCTGAACAGAGCACATGCTGAGCACTCCATCCAGACACCTTCAGCTTCACCAACGTGCCTCACCATCCTGGAAAAAAGATAGGCTCCTGCAACACCACCATGGTGCTTCCACCTTCCAGGGAAAGGCTGGTGGCCTTTTTCAGTAGCAGCACATCCAGCTCCTGGGAATTACCACCACAAAACTCACTAAGTCCCATTACTAACGCCTGTAGCTTTCCAGGGCACGCAAATCACTCCTGACTCCACCAAAACCACTTCTCTCTCATTTTTTTCACTGCAGCCCCCTCCCAGCAGCCCGTAAGCCCCCCAGGCAGAGTCCAAGAACACCTACCTCCCCACAGCAACACGTGATCTTCCTTCTCTCCCGTGGCTTCACTCCAACCAGCCTTGATCCATGACTGGCAGAGAGCCAAAAGGCATGGGAGCCCCTTCTCAGGGGCCACATTTCCCTTCTCCATTCCAAACCACCTCCCCAGAGGAGAGCTTACCTTCCTTGTGGGCTCCTGTAGCCTGAGGGAGCTCTGGGAAAGCAGCTTGTGCAGATGGAGCAGGTCAGGCCCATTCCCTCACTGTCTGCTCACAGGTGTAGGCGTTTTCCTCCCCTGAGCAGGAACTGGAGGTTGCAAAAACAGTGTGAAGCATCTCCCTGCTCTGCTCCCTCGGGTGGGATGGCTGGCAGGAATATGGGGACCTCAGCTCCAAGATTTCTTGTCTGGATACCTTCCACTTAAAGGAGTTAGACCCTCTAAGTTAAAGGGGTTTACATGAAACAGGGTGGCAAATTTGGGATTAAAGCAGGTCAGACATTATGTTTTCAAAAAATATAGTAAAAATAACATCAGTTGGAAGTGATTGGCAAGAATTAACATGGGCATTCTCACTGGAACAAGGTCTAGAAGCTGTAGCAGACAAATACAAGCATTTCCATCAGGCATTGCTTTATATACACCCTGCAAAGGCAAATCATTGGGTGGGAAATGGAAATCATGAAGGAAAAATATACATGTTTCTGATTATTCTATCCCTAATGTTGTGTTCTGTCATTATGGCAGATTGCTTAATTGTGCTGCTGATTACTTTTCCTGAATTCTTCCTACAGCTGTAGTTTTTGCAGCGCCGTGGAAACACTAATTAGCAGGAGGAATGTTGCCTTACATTTTTTTACAGTATATACATGTTAAAAAAGAGAATTCCTCAGCATTTACTTACTTAGTCCCGCTCTGTTGTTTATTTAACCCATCTCACTCCTTGCTGATCTGTCCCTGCTGCACACTGTGGCTGGGTGAAGGTGCAGAGGTCACTCCAGACACGTCCCGCTGTGGGCTGAAGGCAGCTGTAATCCCAGGCAGCAGCAGTTCAACTCAGTCCTTCCCACCCCACAAAACTCACCTTGTCCAGCAATCCAAATGTGCATTCACTGTGGGGTGGGTTAGTCTTTTGCTACCAGGAATTATCTATATACTTTGCAATATACAAAACAAGCCCCCGGTACAGGAACATCTGCACGATGCTGTAATCTTACCGCACGTTTAGACTCCGCATCCTTGATGATCCATCACAGGGATGATTTGATGCTGTTTAACTCTTGTTTCACTGTGACATGCGTTTGCCCTGCTTGTCCTGCCATATATTCCTGCAATATATCCACTTGCTGAGGAAAAGTGCTTCTTATTTTGTGGAAATTACTGCTGTGGCATTTGAATTTTTTACTCTTCTTAAGTACTCTTCTTAAGCACTGTCCTTAAGTGCTGCCTGCCAGTTCAGCCAACCTTCCTCTTCCTCTTTGCCATCCTCTCTCCAGCAGATGCAGTGGGAAGAGAGAAGTTGCTCACTAGAAGTGTCTGTGGAGCCCTCACATAAGTTATTTTAAGAGGGGTCAGGGGGGATCCCGGTCTGACAGTTCCATAAACCCACCAGTATGAGATTGTTGGGATTAACAGCAAAAGTTGAGGGGGAGTAAGCAGCACATGGCTGCTGTTTGTAAGCTCTGCCTCTCTCCAAAGTTACCGATGCACTGACCCAACCTAGCACAGCATTTTTTCTGTTTCTCTTGCACATTTAACCATGGTCTGAGCCAGCACCTCAACTGTAACCCCGGGGCCAGCCACCTCTGTGTAATCAGCATTTTAAGCCTCCAGCACAGGAGGTTTTGCTCTGGATGCTCGAGAGTACAGCTATTCCGTCAGCTCAGTTTGGGTTTGACTCTCTGGGAGCTCGCGCAGCCCACGCACGCCAGCACGGCCACCCTGCTTCCCAGGAAAGGAAACTTGGGTGGGATGAGAAACCTCTTCAGGCGCCTCAGGGGCCCGCGGCGTGGCTGACTCACGAGCGATGCCCACGGGGCTGCCGCCCGGCGCGGTGACATTTCGGTGGCTGCAGTGAGTTCCCCACTCAGCCCTGCCCACGGCCCGCCACACGAGCGGTGGGTGTTTCGGTTCACCGGCAGCACCAAAAAGTCAAGACAAAGCAAATCAAACCAAAAGCAGGTTGGGCTGAGCTGTTTAACAGGTCAAAACCCAAAGTGAGGAGCATATCGGCTCAGCTGAGCGGCGGCGGTGGGTGCAAGTGCCCAAAACTCGCTGAAAAGGGGTTTGACCACCTGAAAGCTGGAAAGGAAATAAATGAGGAGTCTGAGTAAAGCCAAGGGCAGCTCATTAAGTGCCATTTTTAAGCAAGAAGCCAGCTTTGGGGCTTAGAGCAAGTGCTCAAGGAACAGAGGATACCCACCAAGACAGAACCATTGGAGTGGCCTCCATGCTTCACGAAATCCATTGGCTTCTTCTGGCGTGTATTTTCCCACCAGTGTATTGCTCCTGAAATTAAAATGACTTGAACAAACAATGCTGTGCACCAGGACAAGGGCTTGAGGATATATCACACTGACTGAAGCTGGCTGTACTGCTAGGACAGGCTGAAGGCAGAATCCCTGGCACCTCCTGGGCTTCCTACACGCCCTTCAAAGGACCAGACACCACGTGCATGGCCAGCCCTGTGGTGCTGGAGGCACTGGGCTTGCTTTGAGCCTGCAGTGGAAGAGCTCCTGCATGCTTAGCAGGCGAGGTCAGCGTCTCTGGACATCTGGCAGCTCCCAACAGGCTGCCAGACATTGGGAAATCTGAGACAAACACACAAAAGCCTCCAAATGGGCCTGTACACAATGGTCAGGTGGGAAACGCCTGGGGAAACCGGCATGTATGGTAACCTGGCACTCTGCAGTCTGCTTTGCTTTAGCCATGATTGGAATGCAACCAGTTCTAGGTTTTGTGGAATCAAGAGTGGGATCTTCATCCCTGAACCCACTGCAGTCAGGTTCACTAAGGTATTTAGGAACTAGAGTCTCACTGAACAAATAAACCCCATTCATTTCACTGGACCTCTGCTGACAGGGAGAAGTCCCTACCCAAAAGGGCTTGCAAGTGAGGAGCAGAAATGTTGGGTAGAACAGATTGTTAAAAACCAATAGCAGACATATCCTCCAAAAGAAAAGCCATTTTATCTGCCTGTTCCTAGTAAGTACAGGAAGAGGTTTCATGGTCACCATAAGTATTAGGATTGAATAATGTTTGGCTATATTAATCTGAAATGCACAGCAGGGAATAAGGTAATTTTTCCATCCTTCTGATTATACGTAAAATTTTTATATGAGCTTTTTGTGGATTTGATTGCAGCAACTTGGGATGTTTCCCAGTTTGCTCCTCTCCCAGGACAGTTTTTCTGGATCAGCTGCTAGTGAGCCCTAGTAGAACACATGGTATAAAATACTTGTTGCTTTAACATTTCAAACAACCTAGAGAGAGGAGGTTATACTCTCCTGGCCCGTGGCCCACGTGTGGTGCCTTTGCTGTCTCAGAGGCCTCTGTTAATATCTGCTACAGCCAAGCACCAAGGAGTGGGATGGTCCCACAGCATGGGCTCACAGTGACTCATGTGCAAACAGAAATCCATGCTTTCCTGCCCCAGCATGCCTGGTGACACCTTTCAGTTTGGTTAATCCAGGACATGCTGGCTAAGAATGTCCTCACCCACCCTCTAAATGGCAGCGCACGTAAGTCACTTTGTTACTTAAAATCTGTATTTCTTTGTTAAAGGAGATGCTGCGAAGTGCTTGAAAATACTGTTGGCTGCTGTGAACTGTGGTGCCTGATCAATGAGGGACATGACAGTCAATTACCCTTCCACTTTCTGATTGTCCCCAGCAATCAACCTGATCGATACCTTCAATCTCAATTGATAGGAGATACCAAATCTGAAATAGGATGTTCCATTGTTTTGGAAGGACTGTCACATTGTGTGCAGTTTATTTAACCACACGTTTATTTAACAACTCACATCACTTCCACCTGCTCCAATCCAGCCGGGTGATGTGCTCTCCAAATGCCTCACACGCATCCTTTCGGCACAAGTGCCCAGCCACCGTCATCGATGGGAACAGCAGGGCCACAGCTCGCTGCCCTGGGGCATCTGCACTGCAGAATCAGCTACCTGAGAGTGGCTGTGGTAGAAAACACGGATAACAAGTTTCGGCCACTGCAGCAGGGCAAAAGGAGGGAAATCAGGAGGGAAGTTCAGGTGCTGAAGCAAAGAAGATGTTTCCCCAAGGTGCTGCTCCGTAGCAGTGCTGTGCGAGCGGGTCAGCCACAGCCTTGCTGCTGTCCCAGCCGGCATCTCCATCCACTGCCACCCCTCCTGCCACCCAGTCACCGTTCAAGCAGTGACAGTCTCTCGGTGTGCACTCACTGGCAGAGCACTTGGCTTTGTGGGAGGGAGGGTGGCGAGAGCAGGAGGTTGTGCCTGTCTTTGTTACAGGAGACTTAGCAAATCTTCCAAATATTTGAAGAAGAGCCGTGCCAGGAGCTCTTTCAGAGTTTCCTTCAAAGGTGCCAGTTCGAACAGGCTTTTGTAATAGAGAAGGATGATTTGCATTTGTAATGGTTTAAACACAAACCCATACACACCGGCTGGGTGCAGTGCAGCAGGGACAGGGTTGACTGGGATGGAAGCAGGCTGGAGCAGGGAAGAGCTTCCCTGCACTCCTGCCCTCACATCCAAAAGCCTTGTGGGCTTTTTTGATGTCCTCCCACACATCCCTATAATCATGGGCTGTAAGATATCTCCCTGCCATTGCCACCTAAGGGGGGTGCCCAGAAGAAGGGAGAAATAGCTAAT
Organism: Lophotriccus pileatus; assembly: GCA_035583135.1. NCBI lineage: Eukaryota > Metazoa > Chordata > Aves > Passeriformes > Tyrannidae > Lophotriccus > Lophotriccus pileatus. Next base: position 3,785,569 of record JAWWES010000024.1, on the reverse strand, counting down.
CCATTCATCAGAGCACTGCACAGCTCCAGCATATCCTAGGAAGGACTGGGCTGGATGATGCTGCTCACAGCCATGCAAGTAGGAGGTACTCCTGATGCACCTTTGGCTTCTCTCACCCTGCTCCTTATTATCCCTAAATACAAACATCCAAGGCAACAAACCTCAAAGGTAAATTCAGACATCCCAGAGTGTTCCCTCAGCCCTCACAGCCCCAGGTCGGTTCTTGCAGCATCCTGGACACCATTTTTAGAGGACAATCTAATGAAATAGATCCTGACTAGCCATCTGTGAGTTAAGGTGTTCCGATGTCCACGTGCAACGGAGGCAGGAAAGCAGCTGAAAGATAACAGAGATAAAGCATTATCCCTAGGATTGCAGTATGGCCAGGAGCCAAGGCATTCCCCTTTTTTTAATACACAATCCTTGTCATAAGATTGAATATCCATTTGGGGGCAGAATTTCTCTACTTTCCTCTGCACACTGCCCTCTGAAAGCGTTGTAATGCTTTACTTATTGGCATCTTATTTTGATGAATAGGCTGCAATTGGTGCAAATATCTCCTGAATGGCTTTAGGAGGTTCAGGCATGTGATCGTTGGCCCATTTGCACTAAGTATCATCACTCAAAGTCTGTATTACTCACAGGATGCTTAAGCTAGCATATTTTCCTAACAGGCACAGTCCTCTGAGGGTACAGCTAAGTGTGCTGGGGACTTCTTTGAAGTAGCATAAACAGTAGTTATTCCCCAAAGGCTCATTCAGAAAAACACCCTTAAAAACTAAGTTTTGTGCTTTTGAAATAAAAAAAAAGCCCAACCCTAACATACTGCATAGGGAGCAGTGCCAGGAGGGGTGGCTGCCTGCTGGCCTCAGAGTGGCATGGAAAGGAGAGATGCCCTGTCTCTGCTCTTTGGCTGGAGTGAAATGCAGGTATTGGTGGGGAGTAAAAGAAAGGGAAGAAAATGGGACTTCAGAGAAATGTGGGTCAAGTGCAAGAAGGCTGCTTTTGTTTGTTGTGTTTTATGTAACGGGCAGGGATAACGCAGGTCACGGTGCCTGGGAAATGCAGACCTCAATCAATCAGCAGTGGCAGCAGCAAAGTCTCTGAGCTCAGGTGCATTTCTGCAACCTGTTACAGCCATGAAATAGCTTCTCTGCTGACAAGCTGAGAACTTCTTATCACAGCACTTTTCCTCTGCAGCCCAGGAAACACAGGTCCTTAGGGTGGTTTGTGTGAGCACCCCTTGGCAGATGTTTTGGGGTGGCATTGCCATGTTGTGTGAGGTGCAGGGACATCTGTGCTGGGCAGCACAGAGGGTAATTAACACCAGCAGCTAATGATGGTGATTTAACACATGAGCAGGGAAAAATCCCACTGCTGGTCCCAGCTATGAAGCCCTCCTCATGCCGTGGGGCAGGAGAAGGGCATCACCACCCCCAGCACACTCACCTGTGTGGGTTCTGCTGGTTTCTTCCAGAATTACTCCTGACCTTGTCAGTGCTATAGGAGACTCATCCCAATCTTACTGTCTGAGTGCAGAACATGCATTTGATGTGCTGCTGTTTACTTTCCAAGAGTCAGACCCAGACAAGGCCCTGTCTTAACAGCAAAACCAGCTCATTTCTAGGTGAGGAGAAAAGAGGGAAGGGCAGCTATTCCATTCAGCTTAAGAGGGGGGAGAAGCTGCTTGCAGCATATAGAAGTTCCCTCCATGGTTTAGTATTTCTAATTACAATTAATTAGAAGTTGTACTGTGCTCTACTCTACCCTTTCTGACTCTCTTTGGGCAATATGGTTGGCAAGAAGTTTTTTCAAGACTGTTTTATTTTCAGTGTCAGAGGTGTCACCAACACAACGGTGTTAGCTGGCACTTTGTGAGGGATGTGCTGCTTTGCCCCACTGTGTACATAAAATGCTTTTTCTATGTCCTACCAGGAGTGCAGAGCCCTGGGAAGAGATCCCATCACATCCTCAAGGAGTAACACCGGGGCAGCACTGCCAGCTCCACTCCAGCTGCAAACCTGCCCAGCCATGACATCTTCTCCCCGTTCCTACAGCTTGCTTTAAACTTTGTGTGTGCTCAAAGAAAGTTATACCATGACCATTTTTAACATGCAGTTATGTTCAGAAATCCCCCAGAAATCAAAGACTTTATGAATTTTCCATCAACAGTTAAAGAAAAATCTATTTCCTTGCTGCTCTTCGTAATTTAGCCGCCCTCCCCTCTTATTTGCACTGTTTATACGTGAATTCCTACAGCATTATGTGCCTTTGTGTAAGCAGGAAAAGTCCAGTCCAGACACGGCTCCATGACAGATCCCCCTGACTAATAGCAGAATTATCCTTACATAAGTCCTTTCTCTTCCTTGGTATTTTTTCTCCTTCCAGGAGGGTGCTTCCCCGCACACCCGGCGGGATGGAACGGCTCAGCTCCATGCCTGGTGTCGCAGTGCCATCTCATGGCAGCTCCAGTGCCAGCCTCTGACAGGAGATCCACTTGCTTTCAACTCTTAGCAGGTGTTTCCCTGTTGGGCTGTTGAGGTTTTAAATTTATAAACTCTTAAAAGGACCCAAAACATTTAAGAAGAGTTTTTGGTAATTAAAAACTATGTCCAAAAACTTAAGAGGCTTCAAAAAAAGCTCTGGGATGGAGCACAAGCAGCAGAGATAACTTATTTTCTTAGAAGATGATCAGCTTTCCAGCTCAGCCTGCTGCAGTATAAACAGTAAC
>JAWWES010000024.1:3768434-3782738 GCA_035583135.1 Lophotriccus pileatus | reverse complement strand
ACAAGCAGCAGAGATAACTTATTTTCTTAGAAGATGATCAGCTTTCCAGCTCAGCCTGCTGCAGTATAAACAGTAACTCTACAAAAACACGTATCTGCCATATTCCAGACCATTCCTAATGGCTCCTTCATTTCAACAAAGAGAAAAAGAGAAGATAAAAAATGTACTTAAGTCTGGAAGTTGTTGCAGGCTTTGAACAGTAAAACTATTGCAACTGTTGAACCTCCACCTCCTCACAGCTCTCAGAAGCTTCCAGCAGTAGATGACCATGGGGGTTCCAAACACCAAGAGCTCCATCCTGCTCAGGGGTCTATATCTGATAAAAACAATTAAACAATTAGGGAAAATATGAGAAAGAAGGAAGTGCAGCACCAGCCCTGTCCTTGGAGCTCCCTGGCAGGTACTTCCACATCGCAGAGGAATGGCTCAGCCCCTCTGCTGCATCCATCCCTCTGGTTTGGCTTTGACTCCCTCAGGACTGTGGGTCTGGTAGGATTTGAATCTCCAAAGGAAGCTGAGGTTTACCCAGAGCGTGGCAGGGTGGCACAACCATCAGCAGAGGTTTTTTATGTGAAGATGGTACCTGCCTTTTGCAGACTTCAGGCTGACTCGAGAAATGTGTGAAGGTGCTCAGGGGACACAGGCTGTGAGCAGCTAGGAAAGGTGAAAAAGGAGCAAGGAAGGATGGAGGTGAAGGCAATGAGGATACTCACATCACTTTTGTCATTGGCTTGACTCCAGAGCGGATTGTCTCTGGAAACATGGAGAGGGGCCGCCTGGGCTCCCATGGTCGGGTGTCCTGCAGGGAAAAGCTTCAGGAAAGTCACCCGGTGACCCCTCACCCCACAGCCAGAGCAAGAGGGTGGTGGATCTGAGACACAAAGCCAGAAGAGCGGTGCTGCCAACTGCTGCAGGGTGTAGATGTAGAGAACTACTAATAAGGTGGCTGGGAAATACTGAACACAAAAAAAACCCAGAAAAGTGGCCCCCCCAAAATTATCCCAAAGTGAAAAAAAAAAAAAAACCAAAGCCATCAAGCTTTCTGTGCAGACTGTGCCACACACTGCAGGATCATTTCCCAGTTTACCTAGCAGGCCACCTTCTTCTTTTACAGGCAAATATTATTTTGAAAGGTTTCTAAGAGCCAACAGTGCTAATGCATTTGGGTCAGGATTTTCCTACTCTGAACCCACTGTTTCGTGACCAAAAAACACTCAGGAAAAATCTCTTCTACCTTTGATTGGATTTACTATGTGATGCACCCCATGGCTCTGACAGCTGCAGGGGGAGGCAGGGGTGCAGGGTGCCAGGGTGGGTGCCTCCCTGGTGTGATGGAATGCCATGGAATATGGTTATGAGGCCAGGAAGGGCAAAGCATGGCACAGGATTACATGTACCATTCATCACTCACTGACTGTGTTTTCTTCTCTTTGCACACTTGTATGGAAATGTAACTACAAAACGTTCCTCCAAACAGTTCCCTTATGTGCAAATATAGCTTTAAATGACTCCTCTAGGAAAGAATCCTCACTATTTTATACAAGTTGTCTTGCATGTTTATTACACAGAATCATGATCCAAAAAGAAGGGGATTCATCCCGTGCCTGTTCATAACACTGCTTTCCCTTACTCATTAGGAGCTGGAACATACTCCAGGCCCCCTCATATGATAAATGATACTGACTTTGCTCTCTGCTTCCAGCCTGTTTGGATGTGCTTATTTACAGAGCCTCAGTGCACTGATGCATACGGTTCTCTCCCAGTTCCTCCACAAGACAGAGCACATCGTGGGCACTGGACTTGGAACAGGCAGTTTGGAGAGGGATTAGTAAAATCTGGAACTCTGCTCCTGGCCTCACCGCTGTGCAGGGACACCCTGGGACCACTCCAGAGGTGCTGTGCTTCCCACTGACTCTCTTCCCAGCAACTGATAGTTTCCGCACCACATTTAAAGCCCTTTTTCCCATCCCATGACTCAGAGCAGAGCACCAGGCTGGACTCAGAGCCGTGCAGGTGCATGGATGCCCACTGGCCTGCCCTTGGAATGCTGTGCCTGTGAGGTGTGAGCAGGATGTCTCCTGCTGTATTTGGCTTGGCTGGCTCAGCCAGCCCATTCCACTGTCTGCACAGCCTCGGGGAGAGTGGAAGCAAACAATGTGCTGCCCAGCCAAGCCAAACATCAGGAGGTCAAATGCCGCAGCCTGGCTTCTTGGAGGTGACACACACACCCGGGGCAGGTCCACTTGACTCCTGGCACAGGAGCATCTTTCAGAACCCTGCGCTAACACCACAGCTCCAAACACCAGCCCCTGCCCCAGGCTCCAGCACACACCACCTCCCTCCCAGGGATGAGCTTTGCAGTCTGTGAGGGAGGAAGGTGCTGGGATGGGTAGTCCTGGTGCAGAGCACAGCCCCCCTTCCCTGGCAGTGCAGTGTGTACAGCTTCGGAAATAATACAGCCTTCATTAACTTGTCAAATTAAGAAATTGAGAGCTGTCAAAGTGTAGTGAAGATTGGAGGTGGCTTTTACAGCAAACCTTTGAATCTCCCACTGTTTGTCTAATCTAATTTCCTCATCCTCTTGTCCTAAGAGAATCTTTACAGGAGAGGGAGAAGGGGAGAGATGAAGACAGGAACTCTTTCCACCTGAAAGCACCTCCCTTTCATGTTTGTGCAGATGAGAGGGTTTATATAAACTGTGTGGGATCAGCAGTTTTCTTCTGTCAAGTTTATGTTTTAAGACAACTCCTAAACTTCATCCCCTCTGGTCAATCTGCCATAGGGAGAATATAAAAATAAAAATACTCTTTTGTTTTGGTGGAAACCCTCCTGTCCTCCAGCGCTGGCTTTTAAGAAGGCAGCACCAGAGAGTGTTCTGAAAAAGCAACATGTGGCACATCTCAAGCCCCTGCAGCTGAGATAAAGCCCTGGAGGAACCAGATGCTGTGACAGCAGAGGGTGAACAAGCTGTCCAACGACAGCACAGAACGCAAACAAATTCATAGTTAACACCATCTCTGCTGGGGAATGAAAGGTTAAAACCACACCAGCAACTGGTTGGGGACAGGCTTTTGAGGCAAAGCTGCCATTCCTTGCCTGCTAATTGTTATGTTTTCCAAAGATTTCATCAACTCAGTAGTGTTCAACAAACTGCTATTTAATTACTAGAGTAGAATCCTGTTAATTAGCCAGCCCCAGAAGGCAGCCCTTCATCCCTGCTAAGTGAAATTCCCAACTAATCCCTCCAGCAGCCTCTGTGTTGCAGTCTGGGGAGCTCTGGGGAGCCCCAGAGAGCTATTAGACATGCCCCCAAAGGTTGAGGAGGGAGCATCAGAGCTCGGCCCCTGCCTGCTACCAACAGCCCTTGGAAGGTGCAGACAAGCACAGGTGTAGCATTCAGAAGTAAAAAGGTGCTACAAACCTTTCCAAACCCAAGCAGAGCTCTCCTCTTACCTCTCACTCACCTGGCACAGAGGACAATCCCCATGTGACAGTAACTCCATACCCAGCAGACACCGGGGGGCAGGAGAGGCGTATCAAGGATGTGAAGTTCCTGTAAAATTCACAAAAAAAAAGTGCTCCAGCTATGTGAAAAGATTCAGCCTTTCTGGAGAGAGCCCAAGGGCACCATCCCAGTGTGGGAGGGATCAGCCAGGGCTTGTTCCCACCCCAAGAGGGAAGCAAGTTTCTTTCATTCAGCTAATCTGTGGAGGTTTTTTTACTGTCTGTCACCATGAAAGTTAATTTTACATTGAAATGCCAGCAGAAATTAATTTTGACAGGAAGTTGTAGGCGCTTCTTTGATTTCCATTTAAACAATTTAGAAGAGTTTGAGGAAGTGGGGGCTTCATTTAATGGAGTTCAATAAAGCAAACCTCCAGGTGAAAATAATAAATATTTCAAAGAGCAAAACTATTAACTGTTCAACATCATTTGGAATAAATACATCCCTACAGATGCAGGGATGAAAGGACAGTTCAAAAATTCTACAAAGTCTTTAAATCAATGGCTGCAAAATACCAATATGCAATTTTTCATGTTCCTGTGAACTTGCCCTACCCAGTCTGATCCAAGCCTGATTTTGGATTGTGTCATCCGATATGCTGAATTTTAGTCAAGAACATATCCATCAACCCCAAGTAATAATAACTATCATCAGAATTAAGCCTTATGGAAAAAAATCCATAATTTTATAGACTAGGGATTTAGACCAGTGAAAAATTGACAACAGTTTGTAACGTGGACTTGAGTAGTTGATGTGCAGCTGCCCTGCCCTACAGGTAGAATAAAGTCCCTCTCAGTCTCTACTCGATGCTGAAGCAGAGAGGTCTTTCATATTAAAGGGGCACACAAGGCAACAACATAAAAATAACTTCCTTCAGTAGGATGAATAAAGCGATACCTTAAATTAGCAAGTTCCAGTGGCATCAGCAGCTCAGCCACTCCTGCCAGCAGATCCAACTCTACCGAAATCAACATCCGTGCTGAAAACAAACCTGGGGAAGAGGTAAGAGAGTCTGGCTTGTTTCCAAAAGTAAAACAAAGAGGAGGAAGAGGTGTGTGATTAATTCCCCATTGGTATTCCACTCACATTTCCTCCAAAGACAGGGAAGTATTTCAAGTGAGAAATCTTGCTCATCAAGCTGTTACAAACATTTTTCCTCAATGTGTTCTACCCCTCTTTTCTCTGAAGTCACTTTTCCTCTCCATCACACAGGCCTGGAGGCTGTCCATGTACATCCCACCTGCAAGTATCTGCTGGCCCTCCATACTTTCTCATTAAAAAAAAAAATCTCAATCGATGAACAAACCAGAGCTTTTAAGAGAGTTTTACTGAAAAATACACAGGTTTGAAAAAACTGGACCGGTAACATTTCATCCTAGAAAGCAGTTACAGAAGCGGGACATTTGGACTTTAGAAAATGTGTTTAATTGATAATGCTCATTAACTGCACAGTTCATAAATACAAGTTAAAGTTGTAAATACAAGATAAAGTTGTAAAAAAAAAAAACTCAAATGCATGATACTTATTTTTAAATTTATTTGATTTTTATGGTTGTCTCCTTAGTATGTGGAAATCAGTGCAACTCTTGAACAGCTGCCAAAGACCTCTAAACAAGGGAGGAGTGCTCAGTGGAGAGTAAGTTCATCTCTACCTTGCAGCTTCTTCTTGTAAAAGGAACTAAATCAATCTTTGGTAGTATATTAAAGCACCTCAAATAGCTAATGTAGACAAACATTTAAAGGTTAACGCTGTTTATATTCCTATTCTTGCTGCAACAGAGAATCTATTTCTTTTCTGTATTTTTTGTTTGTTTTATAAAGGTCACTTAGGAAGTCTTGATGGCTTGAAACTACGGACGCTGGAGCCTCTTCCTTGGCACTGAAGTCAGCGGCAATTCTGGCACTGACCTCGTGGGTGCAGACGTGGGCCTGAAGTACTCCTGGAAGCGGGAGGGATGGATCCAGTTTGTAAAACACATTAGAAATTATTCACCACACTTCTTCATGAAAGTACTGAAATGCACCATAAGAAAGCATAAAATATAAAACCACAAACACCCTATTGCTTCTTAAATAAGATGGGGTGGAGTTTTCAGGTTTTCCTACAAAAAAAATTCTCATTCTAGCCTGAAAAAGGGTTCTTCTGAAATCAATACAATTAAAAGACATTAACATCATCCCACACAGGGTTAGTCCCAATATAATGCATATAATTTAATGAACCCTTTTCTGTTTACATTTACAGTATGTGTGCTGTTGTCAGTGCACAACCAGATTACACTGAATATTAGAATATTAAACTAAATGCAGTGCAATTTCTTTCTCTCTTGGGACAAAATCAGTGGGTAATTCTTAACATGATAGGAATGTCTCAAAGTGAAAATTGAAAACACATTTCCCCGAGCCAGCATTCCTCTATGTAAAGCACATCTCGGAGAAGCAGCGCAGCATCTCTGTGCATGTTTGCTTTTCACTAAGCACAGTACAGAAGGAAAGAAAGCCTGCTATCTTAATGAAATGGCAATATAGAATCAGGTTGAAAAAAAAACAAGCGGCCAAAATATCTTTTTAAAGAAACAATGGAGAATTAAAAACTCCAACTCAACATGAAGTAATGAATTGCGCATTTAGCAGTCAAGGCAACTGCTTTTCTTCATCTTCAGCAGCAACAGCCCAGTTTGAAATGTCAGAAACTCAAAAAGGACCAACTGCATGTAGTGCTTCTGCAGGGCTTCCACCATCCTCCTCCTGGTCCAGACCACCTCAAAACACCAGAGAACAACAAACAAGCTTGGCACGCACTGCACTCAATGCTTTCCATGTCAGCCTTCGAAAGCATGATGCTCTCTGTGGGCTAGGGAAGAGAGAAGGGGAAAAAAACAATAAAAGAACATGTAAACTATATCAAGGAAAAGATTCAAAACCCAGAAGATAGTGATGTGCAAATCAGTCAAGGAAGACTCAACATGCCAACAAGTGATCTTTGGGAATACACTATTCTGATAATACATTTATAGAGATACTAAAATATGAGATCCCTTAAAATCCTGATTGTAAATGGTTCCTTCTAAATGAATTCTTAAATTGAACAGCATGTAGCCTTGAGAGCTATCAAGAGATTTGTCTCACTTGTTTTATGACTCAGGCAGATTAAACATGAAACCAAATATATTCTACGATCAAATTAAAAATATCTTTTGAATGATAGCTAACTTTTACATTGAAGGGACATAATTTTAATGCAATGACAGATGCTACGTTCCTAAGTGATTAATGATGAATCAGGCAGAATATTCCCATGGAAATGCCCTCCCAGCATCTTGTTTTTTCTAATGAAGGTGGAAATTAACAGTACAAACAGTACAAAACACTTACGTTTATAGAAGACTGCTTTAAAAGATGTGTGTGGCAGAAGTTTATGAATCTTTTCTAGAACTTTTGCTTCACTTGCTGAAGAGGCATTCACGTTCCAGACTTGCACAACATCTTCACGGTCCCGAACACTGACACTGACCCCTATTACTTCATCTTCTGCACAGAACGGGAAGAATCATTAAGGCATACTTTGAAAGTGAGACATGTCTAATTTGCTAGTTATGTATTATGAAACAGTGCCCAAAAGCTGGGGGGGGGAAAAAAAATGAAGACATGAAAAAAAAAAAAAAAGAACAATCTCCAGTGAGGAAAATACCAATGTTCAAACCAGACAAAATAGTTACCAGAAAGAACCACTGTGTTTATAGAAGCTATTGGAAATATTACCTCACAGTGTTTTTTATGAAGTGCCATAGGATTATTCATCTTTGCTATTAGCACTCTTATACTTGATTAGAAAGGAATCACAAGGTTCCCTTCAATAAAGTCAGCAATATGAACTACTAAAGATAATTTACCTACAACAATGCCTACAAGCAAAAACATGAGGATGAGGGTGAAACAACCAAAACCCCAGGAACAATACCTGGTGGAGATCAAACACCAGCTTTTTCAGACTTTGTTCCCTTTCTCCTTTACATTTTGTCAAGATAGCAACAGAAAAAAAAAGGGAAAAAAAAAAAAGAAATCAATAAAGCCCCAGTAAGACTGCTGCTGCCAGTGCTGGTAAGTCTGTGTTTCACTGAAAAAAGCCCTTTTTGGTGTGAAATTCTCAGGATTTAGCTTTCCACTGGGACCAGTGGGTGCCTCCAGCTGTGAGCTCCGTGGCACAGCTGTCCCATGCATCTTAAGGAAGGGGTCAGTAATGATAACACAGCATGGACAAGGGAGAAAACTACCTCTGTAGGCAGCAGAGTGTCATAAAGTGACCCTGAGTCAACCCTATCAGTATATAAAGGGTGTGAGAGACACCATTTGGAGGGTCTGTGAACCTGAGAAATGCAATTGTTTTTTTTATGGGATGGTAGAGCAGTGAAAGAACACTCCTAACAGGATATTCACAGCCACTGTAACAGCCAGCTTAGTCAGACACTCACACTTAGGGAAGAAGTAAATATGGTCAAAAGAAATGATGAAGAAGTGCCATTTGAATTGAAAACTTAGTTTAGGAACAGCTCCCAGAACACCTTCCCTCTAGTCCAGCGGGTCAGCAAGTTTATTGTTTGCTTCACCCAGAAGCAAGAAACTATTCTTTAACAGAACCTTAATGAATTAAATGGTCAGACTTGCACTTGCTTTTCATGACTAAGAAGTTGCCTTTGATGATCTGTTTTAAAGCAGCTGGTGTTCAGTCCCTTCACAGAGTTCCTTTCCTTGCAAGGAACCTTGCAAGCCTAGAGAAGATATTTACTCTGAAAGGGACATCATTAAATTATTACCTCTGACCAAAATAATATGTGAGCCTCTGGATAATACCCGTTTTCCAGTAAACCAGCTAAGTACTTTTAGAATTTTTATGTAAATTCAATTACATCAAACATTACCTTGACCTGAGTAGTATTTTTAAGCAATGAACAAAATATTGCTTCTGGGTAGAATGCTACCCTGGGATTCAGGAGTGCCAGGTTTGTGTTGTGGCCCTGCTGTGGGCTTTTAATGTCACCACAGGTAAACCACGCAGTATCCCTCTGCTTCAGGTCTGCACTGGTGCTTCCCCTGACAATTCCTAACCAGAGGGATCATGAAGGCAAATGGGGGCATCTTTCCAAGGCCAGATGGGATGGGGGGCTGAGAAACCTGCTGTAGTAGAAGGTGTCCCCGTCCATGGCAGGGGGTTTAGAACTAGATGATCTTTAATGTCCCAATCAACCCAAACCTTTTATGATTCTATGATTGATCTAATTTAGTTGCTTCCAACAGTGACAATCCAAACAATCTGTATGGAAGTGCCATTTAGGGTTCCTTAATCCTGATACTGGGGAATGAAAATGAATTATTTAAATACTGGCTAACAGACAGATGTTTAATAACTAGAGAACCTGCCGGCTTCCCACAGACACAAGCTGTCAAGCTTGAGTCTCATACAAAGGTAGTCAGCATACTTTGTCCTCTTCTTAATGACAACAGGTATGAACAGGCTTTCCAGCCCTACACCCCATTTTTAGCAGTGCTACCATGTTCTGTATTCCAATTCCATCTGTCATGCTTGCCCCAGTCATTACCTGCTGCACAACAATCTGTAAACTGCTCTCCAATAGTTGCCAGCAGTAGCTCTTTCCAAACTGCAGCCTAAGGAAGCAGAAAAAAGTTACCTTTGCAATACTGTTTTTTAATTTAAAAGTTAGGTTTGCTAGCTCAGTATTGAGTGTCTTCTCTTTCTGAGGTTATCTAGGAAAAAAAGCATATTTATTGCAAGTACATGCTGTGTTATATAATTAATAGTTAGGTCTGTACAAGATGGTTCATCTCAGTCAATGAGATGCTGTGCACACATGTGATGAAGAATGAACCCAAAAAATGAGAAACAGGAATAAAGGTATTATTTATGTTATTTACAAGGCACTGAAAGCTGACTGAAGTTCACCTTCAAGCAAACCTTTCAGAAGTGACTGGGGCCATGTGGTGTGTAGTTTGAGAGATCAAAAGTACCTTCGTTTCAAAAATGGGCTGTCATTCAGCTTCTGAAAAACAAGGCCTCTGGGGCCACTAAATTCACTGCCCAGTAATGCAGGCTCCCCAAACCACTTGTCACTTCTGACAATCTTCACACCTTGGATTATAAGAGGAAAAAGACAATTTGAGTCTTTTGTGATCACTTGGGACTGCAGGGGAGGAAAGCTGCAACTCACATAGAGGGAAAAAGCCCACAGGCAAAAATCAATTAACTTTTGGCTGAAATTGAGTGCCATCTTTCAGCATTTAATGCCTTCTGCAAGGCTGTCACATTTTTCTGACACTTCACTTTTCGTGTTTAAAGGCCTGATCCAAAGCACACTTGCACACATAAACACCAAGTGTGAAGAGGTCAAATCTCCTCGCCATGGAAGTTCACAGGAGAAGTTGCTCACATGCATTTGATTAGGGATGCAAAGAAAAACCCAGTTGTTTCATCAGGGCTCAAACAACGACATGCCTGAACAGACTTAATCTTTAACACTTTTAAATTAGTTTAAAAAAAAGGAAAACAAAAAAAGGGAGGCAGAAAAAAAACCTGAGCAGCACTTCAGTTTCCCAAAATGCACACAAGGTGCTCTGACAACTCACTGTTGCCGAAAGGGATGATCCTACTTGTCTTTTCTATTTTACACCCATCAAAAAACTCTCCTGGCCGTACACTCTGATTAAAAATAAAAGAAAACAGGAGACTTTTCACAATTACAGAGTGCACTGAGCTGGCTGATTAAACAGTCTGATGAGCATCACAGCCAGTGCAAGAGGGATCAGAATAGAATAAAGCAAGATCTGGCCCCGTCCAGTGGGAGCACAGCCATGAGTTTCCAGTGGAAACAGTCCCTTAGTCCACGTTTGGCTGCAGAAAGTCACAGGCTACTCAGAGCCATCCCAGGGGAAACAAGCCACACCAAGCAGAAATCGTCCTACAGAGTTTGACAGGGGGTTTAGAAGCATTTCTTCTCTGTGCTGTGTTGAATTCTGCAGAGTGTTACTGTGGTTCTGGCTATAATTTAGCATAGGTTATCAGGAAAAGGTTTCCTGTTTTCCTTTGTATGCCTGTAAGCAAACAGTTTCGAGAACAAAGGTGATTATAAATTCCCATGTTTTCCAAATGGAAACACTGCAGCTTTCAATTGCTTGATAACATGCTGCCAAACGTTATCTAAAGCAAGAGATATGGAATTATTGGAAAAGAAACTTTTGCTCATTGTATATAAAAGGTTATGGATGTTAAAACAGCGTTTGGTTGTTGTGTTGGATGATGTCAGAAGTAAAAAGTTTTACAACAGCTTTGTCAGAGTTTAAAGAAACTCCCTTAATAAACAAGGTCTGAGTAAGAAGTCAACATAACTTACCGTACTTTCTTTAGGGACCTTCATTTTCCATATACCTCCTTTGGCATTGCTTTCTTCTTCCCTGTTATGGGAAATAGATCAGTGAAAATAAACACTCAAGTCCCCATCTAGATAACCTTATATTTGTGGTTTAATTTTCCCAGAAAAATCCCATCTGAAATGCAATTACTAACTCCAGGGAGCATGACTCTGACTTCTGACATCACAGATAATTCTTTCATTGTTCATATGAAGTGTATCTCTCAACACCTAATCCCTTTCCTAAGTTTTGTGCCTTGGAAAATACTTACATTTTTCCCTGACTACAGACAGTCTTTGAAGTGGCTGCACAGTGTATGGGAACAAGCCACTAAACAATTTCACGTTTTACTATGGTAACCTTTTATTTTGGAAAACCTCTGGCATATTTTCACAGAAGCAACTTATTAGCCTCCCATTTACCCAGTTTAACAAAAGAACATGAGCACACTTCATTTCAGCTTTGTGACAGCTAGAAATTATTTGCTCATATTAAAAAAAAGACTGAAGCTGCCCAGGGTAAGGGCAAACATAACCATTAAACTGCCTTGTAGTGACAAACCTGTGAGCTCCTCAAGTTTATTCTGCCACAATTCATTCAATAGGATTTTAAATTATCACTTTTACTTTCCTGTTAAAACTCTGTAAAAGCAAAGTTAAAGAAATAACCTAAAATTCATCTTTGGTGGGAGACCATTGGTCCTGGGGAATTTCCATAGGTTTCACACTGGGTTTAGATATTCCAGTCCTGACAGATGCTGGAGAAAGGAGCTGGGAAACTTTGGGAGGAGACCTTCAAAAACTTGCAGTCCTCAATTCTTACTTCAAAATTTGTTTTTCTGTCTAAAAAAAAAGATAAATTTACATATGTATATATATGTGTGTCTGTGTGTATATATATATATATAAATGGTGATATTAGCCAATATACTTTTGGCAGCAATTACTGAAAAGTTAGTGGGTTACTGATGGTGAGATCAACCTCTGGCAATCCTTTCCTAAAACACAAAATTATTCTGATAGGCTTAAAACAAAACATGAACAAGACATTCCTGTCCCACACCTGTCTCCTTTTTCCACTTCAGGTTCTTCCACTACCCATTCCCAGAAATGTCTAATGACAACACACGTACCAGAGTGGGCGTCTTTCTCCCCGCATTAAATGGTAACTACATCTCAGAGGCAAATTTGTTACAGGAGGAATGTTGTTGTAGACACTCCAAAAATCCTTGAAAAGAAAAAATATTAGTTGCATTAACACAAGAGAGTATGCAGTTTCATGTAGGTTTACTGCCTTGCTAATTTTTTATGAAACAATTATATATCCTTCACCTACAGAACTGGCATCTTTATGATATAAGAAAATGCTCGGAAGAGAACTTGTTACAAGTTAATTTCTACTTTTTTTTAGATGCCAATTCTGCATAAGTGAAGGTGGAAAGAAGGGAAGCAGTCAAACCGAGGATTATTTTAGAACCAAGGTAATTTTCAATATGGAGGGAGATAAAAATAATCAAAATAGAGTTATACTAAGTATGTGAGAACAAAGCAGTACATAGTATTTTATTAGCATATAACAAAATATTTATATCAAATATCCTTCCCTAGCCTAAACTTCATTGTGATTATCCTGAGTTACAAAACCACCACGAACAATAATTCTGGTGAACTAAATGCCTAACCAGTAACCCAACTACTTTGACTAAATGAAAGGTTTCACCCAGATGCAAAGAACATGAGATGCACATGTTAATACAGGAAGGGGGCAGAAATCAGAAGATCCAGGTTACCAGAAAACATTGGATTACTTCCCAGTGTTTCTGCTGGTAAAAGCAGAAGCTGTTATGCATATTTGGGGTGGATAAAAGGCACCCAAAAGCAGTAGTGAGCAACAGGGAGGGATGACTAAAAGGATCCCAATCCCTGTTCTTCTTTATCCAACAGCTGGGAACAAGATTTTTAAAGACTTAAGTTGCAGCAACATGTGGTGATGCAATATTAATTAGTAGTCCAACTCATTAAGTATTATCTACACATAGTAGTCAAGTATTATCTAATGCATTAAGTATTATCTAATACTTAATCATTAGCACAATTTTAGAAACAAAGATTGCAACATTATGTGATAAAATTTTGCGGCCCTTGGTGACTGCCTACCAGCCATTACCATCTCCCAATCACAAGAAGAGAGATGGGAACCTACTAAAAATATAAAAACTTGTTACAAAACAGTTGTTTCAACTTCTGCCTTATTTTTACCTGGTTGGTTGCCCAAAGCCTAAAGCTACTGAGAGAAGAAGCAGAGCTACACTGGCAGATGGCTGTGGAAACATTTGAGAGCTCTTTATATCCTGAACCAGGGACTTTGTTTGGAAGGTTTTGGGTTGAAAACATCCTTCAGGTGGTGGAGGCTGGAATTCCTCACTGAGTAGGTACTGGCCATGAAGGATAGTGATGGAGTCAACGAAGATTTTGGCTTCACTTCTTCAAGGAGGATCATATTATATGAAAGTCTTTTTTAAAACTCCGGTAGATCACTACAGCTCTGTTTCTCAAAGAGAGGGGTTTGGCATTACCTTAGAATTTCAGAGCTTTAGTAAACTAGAGTTAGCTTAGCATTAAGGTGAGACAAATACCAATTTGCTACACTTCATGGTAACTGTGGTATTAAAACAGAAATGCAATTTTACTTGCAGGGGATGCCCACTGCTAGGCACTGGCAGATGACAGAGACATGCAGAATTTCTCATTACTGTGAGTATTCCATGATGTAAGAGTACTTTAATTCAAGTCAGTTTGCTAAATTATTTTTTTGATTCATGCTCAAGGAGAAAAGATCAAAAAAAAAAACAAACCCAAAAACCAAAACCCATAAGCCTCAATTTTTAGCCTTTGTATAATGAATTTCTGTGTTAAATAAAACACAGGAAAAAAGGCAGAAAAAATTATTAAAATGCATCAAGTATAACAATCCAGAGGTACAAGTGGAAACTGAGGAAAATTTAATAATCCAGTATGTTCAATCCCATATGCCTCCTCCTTTCCTGGTCTGGAAAGCCAAGTGAAATTCAAACAATGACTCAGTAATACACACACACACAACTCCGACAAAACTCACGTTTCACACCTCAGGTAAGCAAAGCCACAGCTATGACTAATCCTGCGAGGAAAAACGAAACTTAAGGTGTGAAGTTACATTAATAATGTGTGGTAGCTCCTGTAGCAGAGCCAGACACTTTACCTGCACAGTTTGGACTGTATAAATCTTCTTCAAGTTTGATGCACATTCAGCTGCGGTCATACCAGGAAGTGATCTTGAAAACAAAGTACAGATTAATTAAAATATCTATTTTATCAAGAAGGCGGGGGGACGGAGGG
>JAWWES010000024.1:3744512-3767708 GCA_035583135.1 Lophotriccus pileatus | reverse complement strand
GGGATGGCGGGGGGACGGAGGGATGGCGGGGGGACGGAGGGATGGCGGGGGGACGGAGGGATGGCGGGGGGACGGAGGGATGGCGGGGGGACGGTTGCAACTTCCCTCATCCCCGCACCGCTCTCACCAGGGCCAGTCACAACCGTCACGGGTCCCTCCAATGGATGGGACACGCACACGTGCTGAGGAGAAGCACAAGTCCCAAAGGGCAGCTCCCCTGCCAGGTGCCACGTAACCCAACGCACGCAGGGAGCCTCCGTGACTCCAGGCAGCTCTTCCACCACTGGCACTAAGTCTTCCAGCCACATCTACCAACAGCACGTGCCATAAAGCCACGAGATCCTTGGGTTGGCCTCAGTGCCAGACACACTCGTACACCAGGAATGGTTCAGCTTCTCCAGCTCACCCTCACACTGACCATTCCCAGCTCCCACCTGGAGCTGCTCCCTTCAGGCACGCACAGCACCAGCTGCACCTCATCCTCTGAAAAGCTTTTTCCAACCTAAATGATTGTATTTATAACCATCATCATGAATCTTCAGTGCTTGAGACATGGGATGGTGCATCCACCCCCCCAGACATCACTTGGCTCCTGTCACCACAGTAATAGCGCATCGTAACACCCACCTTACAATTCCCAGCACACAATCCCACAGGCACAATTTTTGGAGGAATGAGGTCAAAAGTGCTAAGGCACATTCAATTTGTTAGAATTGGAAACCTTTTTTTTCCCCTTCAGAAGCTGAAGTAGGATTTCTAAAGAAAAGTGAAGATCAAAGACAAAGCAACCTCCCATTGTGTCTCAGAAGAGGAAACAAAAATGTGTAAAATGACTAAATCTGGAAACAGAGGCAACAGAAGTTGTTTAAGGAAACGGAAGAAAACGCAGCTGTTGCTCAGGTACCAGATGAAGAAAAGATAAAAGCAAACCAGATCTCATCAACCCTCCCTGATACATCTGATCAGCATGAAATATGTCCAGGGAAACACTGAAGTTACTCTCAGTTATTACAGATACAATTTGGGCTCTAGGGCAAACCCTAGACATTCATGTAAAGGAAGACATTTAATATGCAAAACTACTGAAACATCATCATGTCTTCAAAAGTCTAATAATAGCTCTTTGAAGGTTTTTTTTGAAGCCTCCTATCAACATAAGTTACTTTAAAAATACAAAACCAGCAGAAAAATCCCTCCCAGTCATTTCAGTATAGAACAGGCAAACTAACACCTACTTTACTATTTACCTGTTAATTACCAGACATAAGAGCACATTACAATGGTGGAACTGGCAAGAAAACAGAGTTACACATCCAAATCTCAAAAATCACTTTAACTAGAGGTTATAAAAACGAGCAAACAAAACCCAAGAAATTGCCATGGCACAGATTCTAGTCCTGTGCTCATGAACTATGAAAACACTGGTAACTTGAAACCAGCAACAAACAAAACTGTCATCAATGTGATCAAAAGGAAATATCGTAGTAAGGATTGGGTGTTTTTTTTGGTTTTGGGTTTTTTTTTTTTATATTTTGGCAGTTTTTACTTACACTTTACACTCAGCATTGAAAAGCAAAAAGAAATTCACAGTATTTAACAGAGACAGCCAGTCAGATTGCTTTTGAATCCACAAAAAAAAAAAAAAGTAGTAAATAAAACAGACTTTGAAACTTATCAGGTGATATTTGTCAGTAGGCAGTGGTGGATTCACAACAAATTACCCCTTGTTTTTCCCTTGTTGCTGACAGAAGTAGCACCTCTCCACTAACACTTGGTTTCACGTAGAATAGAACACAAAAAGACAAAACCTGAGATAACTTTGCCTCTCGCTGTCCCACACCACTGCTCAAGAAATTACTTCTCTTAGGCTCTCTCAGTAACTTAGCAGCCACCAGTGCACGTGGGGTTACATATGGTGTACAACATATAGTGTCATCAGTCTGTATCCTCATTCTGATACTGCCACTGAGCTGCTTCAATAGTAAGGTTTACTCAAATAAAAGATTAAAGTGTGTTCTCCAACCATAGCCTTCAAAGGTTACCTAGATAATCATGGCAGCCATTGAGCAAATTCAATGCCATTTAAAAGAGCGGCTAAGACAGGTGGACAGAATATTCCACGCTGAGGTTATAAAATGGTTCATTTTGATAGCTGCAAATAACATTTTCCACAGAAACCGTGATCAGCTGGCAGAAAGCACCGACCAACCAGCAAATTATCTGTTTTAAAAGTTATGGTGAGTGACCATTTATTTCTAGTAACCTGCCCGGTAAACGCTCCATGCCCACAAGATAATGTTATTTCAGCCTTTTCACCTAGCTCTGGAAAGTGTCAGTCATTTATGGGTATGAGCGTGAACCCCCAAACATTTTTATTAAAAAAAACCCAAACAAACAACAATCAAACAAAACCAAAACCCTATTGAAGAGACCACAATTGAGAAAGTGATGATGCACCAATTTAAAAGTTCAGGGTCATCTGTTGCAGAAATGACACCTGTACAAATTTGGTTTGATGGATGTGTATAAGGCAGAGATAGTATTCTAATAACAGACACAAGGAAAAATTCCTGCAAAATACCAGACTGCTGACAAATCTGAACCACAGTGTTTCTGTGATAGTCACCCATAAACTCAGCAGACCCACCCAGATGACCACTGTGGGGGTTTTGTGCCTTAAAACCCATGAAGTTTTGATTTTAATTTTTTTCAACTGTGTATATAGCAGAAGTTTAAAGTTAGCAGAAATGGCAGATGACTTCCAATTGAAGGAATCTGTAGAAATTCCTACTTTTATAAGTCTTCCAGGAAACACATTATACACCAGGAGTAGTAACATGGTTGTGTACTTTACTAAAAACCTCAGTACACGTTGTACCACAAAACAAGATCCTGCAAATACTGACCCTTGAAATGAAGCCATTACAGGATCCCTCCCATTTGGATAATTTTACTGCCATCAACAGTAAATTTAATTGGATATGCCATACTGACCTGTCAATTAGTGCCACAGAACAATTCATTTCCAAGGAGCTCAGCAGGCCCTGCCAGTCCCCCTGAGCACAGTGACAGGAAGGGACACGGATCACGGCACCAGCCTGGCACCAACAGCTCTTCTGGGGATGGAAGTAGTTGGTCTGTCGCCAGTCCACCCACAAATGCACATCTGGGTTCCCCGGGGAGTCTGCACATAAAACATCCAATGGTTCTCCTGGTCTGCTTCTTCAGGACATTATGGGAGAAATTTTAGTGCAATATCAGGACTAATTGAGTTGCCTAATCAGGCCAGACCCACTGTACAGCATCTCACAGTGAACCACATGGGAACAGGGAAACAGGAATAATCTACATAAACTGAATCCTAATGCTAGCTTGCTTCACTACTCCTTCATTATTCCAGCACGAATAAAGAACAAAGGATACAAAGATAAATCCCATTGTTTTATCCATGAATAAACCTCCAGGTGGTTCTGCTTATGTTAATTTCTGATGCTGAACTGTAGCTTTTCTGTTTTTCTGCAAAGAATTAAATATAGAAGTTGTTTCATATGTGCTCACACTGGCCTTTGTTTCCCAGTGGGAATCATGGCTTTAGCGGGAGCTTTAAAAGCCGCCAAGCAGTTTTGAAAATATCCCTGTAAGTGCTTAACTACAATTGCTTTTGGTATAAATAAGCAAAATATTTACTTACAAAGCATAAACTCAAAAACATGCTGTGGCAACTAAATAAATCTGGTAATCCATTCTGAATACAAAGACTGATTTCAAACCATCAAAGCCTGTCAAAATGCACTTACTGGGTTGAACGTTCTTATAATATTAACCATCATTTTTCATTGTAAGCCACCTACTCATAAGCTGTAATAGATGAAATAGATGATCCTAGATAAATAAGATTTTTCTATAGGGAAGAAGGGAAATTATTAAGTTTAGTTTCAAACATCTGATGTGTTCAGTTAAGAAGATTAACACTTTATTAAAATAGTTCAGTTATCAACATTTATCTACTAAACTTCATACAGAACTCATCCATAACATACAGAGAAAAAAATCAGCACGGATAATACATTTATGTAAGAATATTTTGTCTTTCCTGGAGTAGACTAATAACCCTGCATATTTGGCAACGTTTATAAGCACAAACTTCCCCTCACAAAGATACTGAAGAGTTAATTTTATTCCTGTTCCAAGAATAGTTTATCTAAAAAGAGCATTGTTCGAAGTCAGGTGAGAAGACAGGGCAGGCAGGTCATGATCCTGCGAAAGGACCTGCCCTGCTGCACACATTCTACGGGAATGAGGTTTATCTAGAAATGAGGTTTCTGTCCTAGGCTTTTGTGTGATGCGTGCCCAATTCCTGATAGCACTGATTTGTGTGGAAGAGTTCTGGCATTTTCCTTGCTGTTGACTGAAAGCAGTCTGGCAGCAGCGCCGGCAGCTCAGACGCACTGAGATCTTCAAACGATGGGTTTTTGCAAGGACATGCAACATCTTCATTATCACACGTGCACGCACACACTGGACTGAAAACCCTTACCACTGGCAAAGCCTCTGGCTTCTTGTGATGCTGAAAAATCCAGCAGCTACCAGGACTCTGTTATTTCAGCAGCAAAAGGCTTAGTGTAGCATTAAACATGAGATGTGTGTTGGTTTTGGCTGGGTGGAGTTCGGTTTTTCCCAGCTGGTCTAATGTGGGGCTACATTTTAGATTTGTGCTGAACACAGGGTTGATAATATAGAGATGGTTTTGTTGTTGCTGAGCAGTGCTCACACAGAGCCAAGGCCTTTTCTGCTGTTCGTACTGCCACACTGGCACGTACGTAGGTACTTGTACAGCAGCGCTGGCTGGGAGTGCGTGGGAAATTGGAAGGAGACACAGCCAGGACAGCTGACCCCAACTCACCCAGGGCATATTCCAGACCATATGCCATCATGCTCAGTCTATAAAGTGGAGGGAAGAAAGGGTGACATTTGGAATGATGGCATTTGTCTTCCCAAGTCACTGTTACGCACGACGGGGCCCTGCTCACCTGGAGTTGGCTGTACACCTGCCCGCCTGTGGGAAGCAGTGAATTAATTAATTCCTTGTTTTGATTTGATTGTGTGCACAGCTTTGGGTTTCCCTATTAAACTGTCTTTATCTCAACCCACGAGTTTTCCAGCTTTTACTCTTCCAGTTCTCTCTCCGATTCGCTGGTGGGGGAGCGAGCTGTGTGCAGCTTGGTTTTTGGCTGGAGTTAAACCACAACAAAATGGCATGTGATACCCAGCTTAGGTAACAGCTGGGATTTGCAAAGTAGGATATTTGCATGATGCCCACAAGTACATCAAAAAACAAAATCGGTTTCCCAGCTTTCTTTTCATACAAATATCATACCCAGATCCACAATCCCAAATCCCATTAAGTGATTTTTAAGTCCTAAAATGGCCTGTTATCCAACACATCCCAGCCTTTGACAGTCATGTTACTTGATTTCTTTTGTGCAATCCCTATATTGAATTTGCTCCACAATACAGTGACCAGATTTGTAATCCTCATTTTTAATTAGTTATATTCAGTGATGCACACTGACACTTTGTCATAATAATAATTTAAAGGCTAAACAATGTAGCAAACACTGAAACAGCAACCTTTCATTTCAGAGCTAGAGGCCACTACAAGCAGGACCAGAATCTCACCAAGGTTAACAGAAGTGTAAAGAGCCACCAGCATGAATCAGCTTCCCAAGGTGGCACCAACAACCTCTGGAAGACTTATCGAAATTCCCCATGCTCCCTAAGACCACTGCGTGCAAAAGTCCTGCAAATGAGACATGTGGATATGAACTTGGAAACCTGCAGAACAGACAAACAAAACTGCAGATCTAAACTGCTGATTTCCAAACTTTTACTGCATGACCTTAGAACGCTTTAACCATTAAAAAGGAAACCTCATTTCTCTCAAAAGAAAAAACAGCTGCCAGCTTTTCTGCTGCCTTCTATGAAACCGCTGACCTGCAAGCATCTGAAGATCATAGATGGGATTTTATCTGTCCAGCTGGTGAATGATGTTCTCCCAAAGCTTTTATTGTGCTCACTTTCCTAAGGCATTTACGGGGCAGGACACCAGACAGCGATATCAGGTGGCTGCTATTTCAGCCACACATACCAAGAAAGGCTCAGCATTTACAGAAAATGCAGATGCCCTGTGACGTGTGTGAGGTGATGGCAACGAACCAGGGCCTGGCCACAGGGTACCAGTCTCCAGATGTTCAGCCTGTGCCAGGGCATTCACAGAAGCAAGTGCTGATGTAGATCAAACAAAGGCATTTACTTCTAGAGCAGGAGATGTATGTGGTGATGCTGTGATAAAAGCAGGGCTGTGAACCCCAAGGGTAAGCACATCACTAGTTGCTACACAAAGCACCACTTAGCTGATGGATATTTATTTTAACAGCGTGACTTAATGAAAAGATACATTTTAGAGATCTTAAAATTGTATGTCATGGATCTTTCTCACAGTAATTTAATAGAAAAAGATAACTACATATCCATCTCGACATCTAGTTATCCTTACACATCACTTCTTCCTGCTTTTCAGTCCAAGTACAGGGTAAAATGTAGCAGCAGCCAAAAATCAATACCATCTCCTGAGGAAGCAGCACTGCTCCACACTAGGTACTACTGAAGTAAGTTAAAAAAGCACCCACAGTTATCAGCTACAGAAAGTCCATCCAATACAAGCCTAAGCAGGGATTCCTCCATCAAATCTCCATGGACATACCAATGAACAACCCAGCCACTTCTCTGCAGACACAAACCTCCACACACAGCAGTAAAAATTAAGTTCATAGTTCCATCTCCTGTGTGCTTTTTAAAGCCTTGAATGTTTTTGTTTTGTTTTGTTTTTTTTTCATATAAAATATGCCTTGTTTGCCATCGTTCTTGTGCCCTACCATTATTCTATCGCTGTTGCCGGTAAACAAAACACACAGTTTTGTGTATATATGGTCCCATTTTTTTTCCCTTATACATACACTCTTGGATTTATAAGTTAAGAAGCAACAATACTAATCAAATGCACTTATATGTGATCTGAAAGAAGAGAAAAAAAATCAATAGAATAACTGCATTTTAAGAGTCTAAAGTACGGTGGAACCAAGACTTTAGGAGAAAAATTATGCAGCTCAGGAACTTGAAATGAGTTTTAACTTGCAAGGCTGATTATAAAAGATAGACATGCTCATCTCTACATGGCTTGTGTAAACAAACAGATCTGGTTGGGGGGTTGCTTAAACACCAGTCCAAATGGTGCTTTTTACAGACCAAGACGCAAAAAAACATGACTCAGATCCTGAACCCGACCACAGCTATGTCATGAGCACAAAAGGATTAATCAGAAATTATTGGTGGGTTTATTTATTAGACTTGATTTGTAGGACCTGAGAATATTTGTGTGCTTTTGACAGTTTCTTGGTATTTCCCTGTCACGAGTTGAAAAGTTACCAAAAAAAAACTAACTAAAGGGGAGAATTTCACCAATGGTGCGAGGCAGTTCAGAGGCAGAAAGGCTGCTAAAGGAGAGAACTTTGCTTCTGAAATAGGGGGGTGGGGAGGAGAAATACACCAGAAAACTGATAAAAGAGGACAAAGTAGATTAAAGAACAAGATTCTAGAAAATACACACTTGAAAAAACAATCTCAAATTCTGGTTATAAACTTTCTGTTTCAGTTTTAACTTTGGTACTTCTTCCCTCTGCCTCGCTGTGTGCACCACGGGGGTGAGGTCCCCTGGCACAAGCTTTCCACGGCATTAGAGGCTCCAACTTCAAGCACACAAAATGTAATATGAACACTGCAGTTAATTAATTAATTTCAACTAAACCTTCCAAACAAGAACTGATCTCCCTGGCGTCAAACCTGATATTAAAGAGCTGTAAGACTGGGCACGTCCCGGCCGGTGGGACCGGGTCCATTTGGGCAGCAGCAGGGATGCACAAACCACAGCAAGCAAAGCACCACCTTTACCCTTCCATTCTCGGGGTTGTCGAGCATCGCTGCTAAATTTAGAGCCCAAACCTCCACCGACGTTTCCTGGGTCAATGTGCGGTCGTTCAACTACAAAACCGAAAGCGTTTCCAAACCGGTCTCACTACGCGGCTCCCTCCCCGATGGGGACAGACACCGGGACAGTCCCCGGCACCAGCGCTTCTCCCGTACGCAGCCCAAGGTTAATTTCCCGGTGTCCAATCCGCTGGACGAGCGCACGGATAAGGCGCAGGGATGCTCTCCACGGACGGATCTGCGGGTTTTTCTCCAGCTCCCCTCCTCACGCCTCCCCCCCGGTCCCACTCACTTGTCCAGCCAGAAGGTCCATGGCGAGTGGAGCAGCAGCCCCGGTAGCCCCGGTGCCTCCCGCCCGGGGGGGCTGAGCGCCATCGAGCCGGGCGGGAGGGGGGCGGGACGGGCGCGGGGAGGGGACAAGGGACGGCGAGGAGGGACGGGGCGGGGGTGAGCGGGGATCGGGCTTGGAACGGGGACAGGGGAGGCACGGAGAAACAGGGGCGACGGGAAGGACAGACAGACGGCACGGGGAAGGGGCAGAGGGAGCCACGCTGATGGTGACAGCGATGGACGCGCCCAAGGGTCCACTCGAGAGCACGGGTGGGTCCCCAAAGGGGCCCTGACCCAGCACGGGCACTCGCCCGGCCACTGCCTCTCCTGCGGGAGGGGAATCGTTGGTCTGCTTCCCTAGACCTTTACGAGGGCCCACGGCCACGAGGGTCTGCCCACGGCTGGGGCAGACAGGGTACCCAAAGCCCCCGTCCCACCGCGCACGCTGCTGGCAGCCCCTTCTCTGCACAGGCACAGGGCACATCCCAGACCTGACGCGTCTCTGGGGCTGCCTTTTTGAGCAAGTTAGCCTTCGTGCTCAGCTTGGCTTGGCAACACTGACCAAAACAGTAAACCTCTCTAAAAACCCAAGGTTTAGGACACAAAACCTTTGCACGGTCACATAATGGAGGGGTGGCCACCATGCAAACAGACCATGGAAGGAGACAGCGCAACAAGGAACCTTTCCGGACTTTGGAGGGAATCATTTCTCTGCCTTCTCATCTTCTCTACAGCCCATTTAATTTATATATTTGGTTTTATAGGGAGATGTTCCTCACAAATCCAACATGTGCAAAAAACCCCTCATATTATTTTTATAATAGTATTTTTAAAATTAAGATTCTCCCTATTGGGACTGTGCACAGTAGTAAAGTTAAACACCCACATAAGTGATAGCAGGATCAAAGACCATGAATCACAGATTGCCTTGCAAGCACATTTAGTAGGATGAATAATTTTATATATACTTCATCCTAAAGGAAAAAAATCAATAAAGACACACTCCTTTGAAGAAATAAAAATCTAACAGTAAGAAAGGGCAAAGATCACCCATAAAAAGCAGCCTGCATAGTGACAATAAAGAAACACAAAAAGTTCATGATTATGTTGTCCAGATGGAAAATGCAAACTGCTAATCCAAATTAAATAAGATCTGGAAAACCAGTTGCACCATCTCATGCAATTTAATTTATTCCTCTTTAAATAGAAGGCAAGATAATGACCATTTGGGAGAGCTTGGAATCTAAAAATTCATTGCTATGCCCACTCCGAGCATTTTCTCTCTATTTTAATTGTGAGCCCACCAAAAATGTTAATCTTGAAAAAAACCCCTACAATAAATGGCTGTATCTAGGCACAGATTTTCTCAGAAGAGGTGGAGAAGACAGGAGGAGAGGAGGAGAGTGCTAATTTCTTATGCCCTCAAAGGGCCACATCTTGACTGCCCATGACAGTCTCCCCGCCCAGCACATTTTTGGTGTCCTCTGCTGAAATTGCCAACAAAGTATTAAATTTTGAATATGCAGTAGCATCACTACAGAAGTGAGGCCTAAACCACTAGACTGTATTACAAAAAACTAACTTTGAATCCAGCACCTGCCTCTGATGGGAACCACGTGCTTCAGTGAAAACCTCCAGATTCCATTATGAGGAGCTGTTCATCAGGTGAAACATTATAGCTCAGGCTGAAAACAAATCATTCTGCTATAAACAACCTGAGCTGCAAGGAACAATATAAAAGTACAACCCCCACACCTCTGAGACACGGAGTGAGAGCCAGGCAGCACAGCCTGTATCATTATTCCAAATGAGACATATAAAGCCTCCGTTTATTCCTTATTTACATCAGTAAATACCAGGCTTCACAGTGGCACAAGGAACACTGCAGGAATCTCAACTAACAGTAAATTAATTTGGCTGTGGAGGAAGGGCAATCACAGGATGCATCGAATTAGCGCATCCTTTGCCTACAGAGATTTCTAAGAAGTCGTGACACAGAGGCAAGAACGAGTCTCCCAAGATGAATCTCGCAAGGAAAAATGATCACAAGCACAGCATCCTGATTCTGCTCACCTACCCTCGCACTGCCAGCACACCTTGAGTGAAATCAGTTCAGAGATTAAAAATCCCAGGAAGTTATTACCACTTTCAGAGAGGTATTTATAAGGCTTTAATTAAAAATTTATTTTATTGATATTCACCATCTACTTGAAAGGTTCCTTTTTAAGGAAACCCTGGTGATGCCTCCTGTGCTTTTGCATCGTTTCAAGCAGCTTTAGCAGAAACAAACTGTGTTACAGTTCAGCCCTGTGCTACAAGATGGTGCAGAGAGGAGTCGTTTAAAACTCACCACCAGGGAAGGGGCTTGTGGCTCCATTCCTTAAACCTCCTCCCAGCCACGTCCTCTTGCTTGCAGCTCTCCAGGTAAACAGGTAGTTTTCTGCTCAGGCCTTATAAAGCAGGATTGTGGGGAGGAGAGCAGGGAGGAGAGCCAGTAAATTAACTCAGCTAATTTCTGATGGGTAACAGCTGAAATTTTCCCAGGTAGCAGCTGGAGGGGGGGGGGGAGGAAACTAAATTGGAGTGGGGAATATTGTTCTGCCCCATTCTGTGTGCTTCCAGCACTGTTTTTCTGCACCCAGTTTCAGGAACCTGAGCCTTTTTGCCACACAAAGGCCCAAACCCACTCCATGCTGTGCTAATTAGAGCTGAAGAAGGTACATTACAGCCAGAAGAAACAATGAATACTTCATACCTCTTTCTACGGTTTTACTTGAGATTTAAATCCCTACTCTTATAATCCTTGCTGATCCCAAAATCTTGACAGCAATGGGTACATTACATGTGCTTGAAACCTTATTTGCCTATTCCAGGAGATTTTCCCATAGTCCCTGCCCCAGTTAGTGCAGGAAATCCCCCTGCTATGATACAGTGGTGTTTTGAGGGGACACACTGCCTCTTGAAACCATCAGGACCCTCCTTTCCCCTGCTGACAGTTGTGCACCATCACTGTGGCAACTGGAGTGCCTACGTACATGAGAAATATTAGGAAAGCATTAGGCTTATTTTAGCTATATTCTAAATATTAGGAAAGCATTAGGCTTATTTTAGCTATATTCTAATGCAGTGGAGCACCTGGAAGGGAGGAAGGGAACAAGCACCATATGAGCAGTCATACTGCATTTCCAGCCTGGAAGTGTTCCACAGCTATGTCCGAGGCGACAGGCACCACACCTTAGAAAACATCTGAGATAACCTGGGTTTGTTCAGTGCTCCTGATACAAAATGAGTGGTGTGAAAGGTTGGGCTGGACCTCTCTCCAGCCAGAGCTCCTCTTTTTCACTCTGAGTTAGCTGGAACATAAACCATCCTGGACTTGAGGGATGGCTGGAGCACAAGCCTTGGCTGCTGTGCCCAGCTGCTGCTGCTGTTGCTGCCTCACATCCTCACATCCCGAGCCAACAGCCATGAAATGTAATTTCTCTACCAAATGCTGGTGTCACGATCACTTGCTCTTGAAACACTGCCTGGGACTTCAGAAGCATAAGTAACACAGGAGCTGCTCCTGAGAGGTTCCCAGGAAGATAAACTGATCAACCCAGAGCTGAAGCAGAGGTGAAGATGACGGGATTTTAGTTGATATTTGCTTCCAGAGGCTTAAATAAATGTTTTTTAAACCCTAAAACACGATAATGAAGTGTTGAATCCCAGTGCTTTTGGCAAAAGCTCCCTCATCTAGGAATGATTTCATATCAGCCAAGCTGTTAAGCAGAGGTTGTCATGGAAACAAGTTATATTCAAATGATATGGCCAGAGATATACTGTATTTAGTGAGTTCTTCATTTGCTGCATATTGGGAACATGTCAGAACTAAATGATATTGCATAACTTTGTTTTGTTAAAAACAAACTGGCTCGCTGCCCCTGTTTTTCTTGCAGGCTTGTGTCCAGTGCTGCCTGGGACAGGTGGTTTTCCACACAGTACCAAGCACTGCTCCACAGGAGAGGCTCCTCACGCAGCTGGTGCCTGCAAGCTCCCATTCACACAAGCCTACTCCAAATGCATGAACCTGCCCAAGTCAGACCAGCACTAAGGAACTTTTCCTTAGCCTCT
This sequence comes from Lophotriccus pileatus, assembly GCA_035583135.1. Taxonomy (NCBI): domain Eukaryota; kingdom Metazoa; phylum Chordata; class Aves; order Passeriformes; family Tyrannidae; genus Lophotriccus; species Lophotriccus pileatus. Next base: position 3,755,222 of record JAWWES010000024.1, on the reverse strand, counting down.
ACAACTGACATAACCATCCATAACTAGTCCAAAAAGAAGTGCTGTTCAACTAGATCCTTTCCCCCTTTACTAAAGTTCCTACATAAGCATTGTGAAAGTTTTAAAAAAAATAATAAATCTATACAATGACATAAAAGTAAAGCCAGTTCATGTGTTTGTGGGCATCCCACGGGTGTCCATGAGCTTCTTGTAAACAAAGGAATCCTACTGACTTACTTTTGGTGACTGATGCCAGAACAAATCTCAGAGAGGACATGTACATACTAAATTTGTACCTCTGCTTTTTTAGCTGTGGAGCTGTTAAAAGGTGCAAGAATTTTGTTATGTATCCCAGGAGTAAATGCATATTTTTCTTAATATAAACAAAATAGATGAAATCATTCTTGCTCAAGTTATAAACGAAAATCAAATCAGCTTTGGCCAGGATGCTGTGTGGAAACTTCATCCTGAAGAGTGAAAACAAAAATGAAACGCAAAATTGGCTCCAAAATCATTCTCATGGGGAACACTGTGCAGCTTTTATGAAGCAGTGTCCAAAGGAAGGTGGTTTAAGCAGTCTCCCAAAGGATCATGATTCCTGATTGCCCAATAGAAGCTGAGCAGTAAGTAGAAGTCAAACAAAAGCAAAACCTTACCCTTAAAGTAGTTACATAACTAAACATACTGTAAAATGCTTCATGGGAAGGTGATGATGACATCTCACAGCCTCCAGGTCCAGAGGCACAGGAAAATGGAATGGGAGCTTCCTAACTGCTGGGGCAGGTTATCCTAAATTTCTCCAAGCTTTCTATTACAGTTTTTAAAGAAAAAACCAAGGCCAAATTGCTCCTCTGGCAGATGAAAAAGCAAATAACAGCATGGAATTCTGCCAGATGTGAACATGAAGAATTCAGAACTAGTCCTCTGCCTCCCTCAGGTTAGTGTACAAGCTGGAAAGACACCCATCTTCCCAGGATCCTTGATGCATTCCAGAACCACAGCTCTCTCTGGTTACCACCACTTGTGAAGGAAGGCTGAGCCTCATCCAAAGCCCTTTACAGTTAAATAAAGACATGGATTGACTTCATCATGCTTTAGGTTAGATTTTTTTCCTTTACTTAGCCATCTTTGGGGAGCGGAACTGGCCTAACCCAACACCCAGTACATGCATCAGGTATTAGGAGACCTGAATTTCCCACTTACCTTTGGATACCTGGCTTCTGCTTCTATCCCTCTCTGTTCCCCACCCTTTGAAGGCACTGGGACTAAGGTGCTAAAGAGATACCCAGCAAAGGTGAGGTCAGGGGCATAAATGCAAGAAACCTAATAGATCTGAAAGTTATATGTTGGAAACAAACTCCAGAGAGCTTGCCTTTCCCGATTTTCTAGTAAAATATCTGCAGAGTGTTTCAAACATGAGGATCCCAAAATAGCACCATCTTCAATGCTCTTCTGTGTTATAGTGTTATTGGCACCACATCTGGCATTGGCTTTGATGTGGAACATGAGCTTAAATGCTGATCTTTTTTTTTACAGGCATCCCCATGTACAGCTGAAGGAAGCAAATGTGCAAGAGTCACATCCTACACACCGAGCAAACTGTGTTAGTCCATACCACACAGTGAGCCTTGGATGGAAACCCTCAACTCATACTGATATTGTAAAAAAATAAATCCTAAAATATAAACCCCACAGAAAATAGTATTTTATAGGCTTTATGCTCATCTCTTCAGAATTACAAGCTCAACGGTTCAGCTCATAGGGGTCATTCCACTTTCTGCATCTCACCATTAAATCTGGGACCTGTCCAAGCCTGCAAAGCCAAAGGCCCCTCTGGAAATAAACCACTAGAGGGAGACTGACTTCAGCAATGGAATACCCACAGGGAGAAAATCCTGCACATCCATTAACCCTCCCTCCCGCCAAAGATTTGGGTCAAAATTGCTCTTTGTGTTTCTTCTTCACAAATAAAAGTGGCTGATATTAAAGGGTCAAGTTTGGCTTAGTTACTGCAAACTGAGGGAGCATTGTGTAAATGGGATCAGGCAGTCATGTATTCTTCTGCTGTTTGTAAGAGGTTAGGCTGACTCTATTAAAAAAAAAAATACCAAAAAATACCCCTGCCACTGAAAATACTAATAGCTGTATCCTAGCAACACCACGGATTCCATGTGGACTTTGTTCTGGAGTCTACAGTCCTATTTCATCAAAATTATTGACTTTCTCAAAGTCTCTAAACGACCATCAAAAAACCAGTTAGTGCTTAAAAAATACAAACATTTAATTAGTCACATTAATAAGAAAAAAAAAGAAGTGCAGCATTGCATGCTAGCGCTCCCTTTTCGCAGAGCTCAATTTAGCTTCCTTTGAAATCATCATCAAAATTCCCATTTTATTCATTCATGCAGTAGCAGAGCCGGGTCCCTCCTTCAAGAAAATAAAAAAGCTGGAAATGGCCCTTCAGAATTTGGCAGATGAGGTTTGTTTCCCAGGCTGAGCTCACTTATTGTATGGATCAAACTCATAGAGCATCTCCATGATCCTCCTAGTCATGATGTCCTTATTGCAAAGGTAAATCAAGTGGCATTCAAATGATATCCAGAGGCTTTCTACAAGGCATTTGTACTGTGCCTGTAACCAGTGTCCTCTTTTTCCCTAAGCTTTGTTTTTATTTAGCCACAACAAATTTTTTCAAGATCACAAAAAAATGTGAAATCCTGTTGGATCTTCCTGAAAACTCAGGCCCTGCTCCTCTCACATATGAAGACTTCAGGTTCTGGGAGGTTTTTCCTCATTGATCCTGCATCACTGAATTGGACTTTATTAGATTAAATGCAAGGGCAAAAGGCCAAATTAATAAAAAGTTAAATGACTCAACCCTTCCAAAGAAAAACCCTTTGGACAAAAATAACAATTAAGAATAAACCCAACCCCACCCCAAACAAATAAGTTCCTGCCCTTAACAGCTTGCATGATGATACAAGGAATTCTGGGGCATTTGGGTGTTTAACTCAGGGTTTGGGCAGGCTCAGGTTTTGATCACAATTTTCACGCAGCTCCAAACCACACCACAGCTTTTCAGACAGTTTTTATCAGTTATTCCAAGCTTCAGTAAGTTAGCTAGACTTTTTACCAGAGAGAAAGCACTATTAAAAGAATAGATTCCTTTTCATCAGTCAGACTTAAAAGGTCAGTTGATAGGATGGAATGGAGAAAAATGTTTCTCACGCTTTAGTTAGCCCACAAAGTTGGTTGAGACTCACCAACACTTTCAAACTGCAAAACCTTTTAATGTGCTATTTCCATAGTTCAAAGTTAAATGACAAGAGAATGACTTTGTTGAAGAAGTAATTTAAATACAGAAGGGTTAGTTAGAGACTTTCAGCCTGTGACCATGAACCTGGTGATGGCTAGATTTGAATTCCAGGCACGGCACTGAAGTGTCTGTACTGCTTCAGCCTTGAGCTGACCTCTGAACCGCTGCTCCTGGCCATGGGAACACGCTGCCAGATCATCATCCTACTCCAACACCCCAGCAAGGACTTTATCTCAACAGACAACACCCGTTTGACTGAGAATTTAGCATTCAAGTGTTCATGGGCTCTCTGATACTGTTAAATCTCACAGTTTTAGTCACACTGAAGGGTTTTACATTGCTCATCCTTTCGTTTCCACCAGCTGTGAGGGGGGAAGGGGCTGTAGGCAAGGAGAGGATATCCATTTGCACAGAGTGCCAAAATAAAAGAGTAGCTCTAGCTTCATCTAAGCTGTGCACAGGTGTAAACCAACAGGAAAAATAATAAATACATAGGACAATAGAGCAGCAAAGAAATGGGCTTTCAGATTTTATTTAATCAACTTAAAAGACGGTATCAGAAGCTACTTCCAGGACCTTACATAACTTTCACTGGTGACTAGATTAATTCCAAAACTGCCCCAAGGAGAGCAACTAAACAAAAATTTGAGAGTTGCATACCAAAATCTGTTCCTAATTATGACTTGAAAGAGAGCTGTTGGGCTGATTTATACCTGTATGTAAATATGTAAAAGGAGGAGGGGGGAAGTAAAATACACAATAAAGATGGAGATGCTTTGATTAGCCAAGCTGCTTTGATTTGAAGTCTCTCTTCAACATTTAGTAGGAGTAGAAACCTCAGCCTGTTGGTCAGTTGCAGCAGGATTGCTTTTGATGGCAGACACTTCAGACAGCAAGTGGAGAACAGCAAGGGCTGAATTCATACCAAGGAAATAAAAAACTGCTTTCACAGTGGCTTTGAAAAAGAACTTTCAGTTGCACATTACCTCTTTTTTTTTTCTTACCTAGTGAATTTTCTAGACAGGCATTCACTGTAGATCTATCCAAAAGCAGAGAAAGGATAGCAATGGAAATAAGTTGTTTCATGATCAGCACAGCCGCCTTTTGTTCTGAAGCTGCCCACGCTGTCCGTGGTGAATTTCCTGTTGGGTGCCAAAGGTTTTGCCATGATGAGGGTGGGATTCATCCTGGGCTGAGCACACAGCGCAGCCCCTGTGCAGGGAAGGCCGCTGGGGAGGGCTGAAATCACTCAAGCAGGGAGATGTGACAACACAAGGTGTAAAACCTGCTTGTTGGCTGCTTGTCCTGCTGCCAGGTTTAACCTCAGCCTGAGGAGACAGCTGCAGCACACGCATGTACACATGTAATTAGGTACACGCTTATTTCAAGACTTTGCAGCACCTCCTCCTAACCAAGAACTTGGGGCCTGAGAAGCACCGCAGCAGCAGAGCCACGGGCTGGCAGCACTCCTAAAGGCTCCTAAAAGCTGCTTATCTCTGGCCTAAGGAGTTTATAGCACCCATGTATCCCCAAAAGCTCATTAGCTCCTCGGTAAGCAGCTGAGACACTAGATCCTCGGGCAGAACAGCGGTGGCTTGAGTTTGCTACAGCACAGATAAAACTTCTGGGCTTGACTAGTCTGCAGCAGGCTGTTCAATAGCTTGAAGCAATCCCACTTATGTATAAACTGGAGAAAGCCTGATCTTGTGAAATGCTCCTTAGTATCTGGCTTTGCTAGAAGGAGTGTGTGTAGCTAAAACTCAGCTCTGCCACAGGGCTGCACCCGCCCCCCTGGTACCCACCAAGAGCCAAAATCGGCATCTGGCAGCATCCCCTGCCACGGCAGCAGAGGAAGCCACGTGCCCTGACACAGCCTCACATTGCATCTGCTCCTCCCTTGCCCTGCACTCCTCCACCACTCACTGCCTCCAGGGCAGAGGGGTGGGAATGCAACCCAAGCAGCTGGCCTGCATCCCAGGAGAGACAACTATGGAGACAGGAAGAGAAGGACAGGAAAATCTGTGCCTGGGGAGATGCCCCTAGAGATTTTAGAGGAATGGCTTCTCATAACTTTCTCAGCATGGCTGTGGGACTGGATAGCAGCTACAAGCTCCTATAGAAAGCCGTCATGTCAGGGATATTCCCTGGCTCACTGCGGCTATTCCCCGTGTCACAGGGGAGGTCTTTCACAAAGGAGCTGCTTCTGAAGAACAGCATGTCACCAACAATTCAGCAGGTTAAGTTTAGAAGAGCCAGTGACAGATGTGAGCAGGAAGGAGCTATTCTTCCCCTCTGCTTTTCTTCCCTCTCCATTGAGCAAAATCTTTGAAGACCAGCTCCCTTTGCAGAAGGCTACAGAACTTTTAGCAAGTGGCATGCATGGAGGCATTCACAGCCATGATACCTGTGTCTGGTTATTTCCAGTCAAAATAATCTCCTACTCAATTATGGAGAAGAATAGAGAAGCTCAGCCTGACTCACAGTCACATGGGGGAAAAATGAGAGGAGTTGTTCAAGTTCAAAACGTTCAGCTCGCTGTGGAGGAGGATTAGTACCGCTGTGGAAGGAGGCTTTCTCTCCCTCTGCAACAGCACAGCACTAAGGGATGGAAAAGACCCGAGTCCACTTCCCTGCTGTGCCAAATATACTCCTCCGTTCTTCTCTCCTCCCTCCCCAAGAGAGCATATGAAGTATTAAACAGCCAGGAATAAGCCCTTGAAAAATGTGATCGCTAGCTGTCAGATACCTCTGCCACAGAGATGCAGCTCTGTGACTGTTCATCTGCAGATCCTCCGCTGCCATCCAGGAAATTGGAAGCCAACAGTGACATTAATGCTCCCATCCACTTTGGTGTCACCTGCACATTTTGCACGACTGTGCAAGTAATTCTGTGAATAAAACCACATCCAAAAGGCTTCTTTAGTGGACTGATGAGCACAGACCCAGGCTCTGCTGGCCCATGCCCTTCCCAGTCTGATGGCCCAGTGCCCCATCCCCGACCTGACATGGGACCCTCTGCAAGCAAGAGGCAGGGTGGGGGTTTTCCAGCATTGCTTTAAATCTTCATCCCACTGGCATGAACCATGGCTGTGCCCTGGTTACAGAGGGCAAGCATGGCTCCTGTGCAGAGGAATTATTTTGGGTAGTACTGTAAATTTTGCAGACTGAAAACTTCTCATGCTGTTTTAGCCAGTGCCCAAACATTACCTTAATGTGTCATCTTGTGTTCTGTCATTGCCACAAAGTATTATCATGAGCCTTGTAAACACCCACAAACTGGCCTCATTATCTCCTGGCATTCCCTCCTCCCCTTCCAGGGATGACTGATAGCCACTGATCTGCCACTGTCATTCCCTAGGCTGCAGCCTCGTGGTTCACTCATCCTCCCCCTTTCTTCTCCAGGATTCATATCAGCTCTCTCTCCCATCTCACCGTCGGATTTTAAGTTCCCTTGGCAAAGGGACAGCTTTTTGTTTTGCTTATGTGGCACCCTGGTCCCTGACTCACTCTGTGAGGTGCAAAGATAACACAAATAATGAATGTCATCTGGAGAACTGTCTGGGAATTACAGGAAGCTGGGAAGGAGGATCTAAATCTTTTTGTGCCAGATCCGACTCAAGCCTCCGTTATCCCTTTTTGCTCCAGACTGACCTTTCCATCTCCTTGATTGCTAAGCCTGAAAACTTTTCTTTGCCCGAATTATCTGTGACAGCAAAATTGCTTTGGCTGACTGCTCTCACCTGTCCTGCTTCCCTTTGGCATCTCAGGCATGGTGGGGCTCTGGAATTGTCCCTCAGGCATGTCCAGACATTTCCTACTTCTTTCCTTACATCACACCAGGTTTCTACTACACCAGTAAAAGGGTACAGGACACTTCTCCTTCCAGAAATGTTATGCAAAGCTCCCAGAAACAGGAACACAAATAAGACCCCCAATAATAAATAGCTAAGGCTTGGGGAAACACCAGTGACTGATAGAAAGAAGGCAATATGCCACAGTATTTGCTGTGAGAGTCCCTATTTCAGCTGTCTTTCCTGTTCAAGGCAGCGAGAGGAGAACATGAAGAGGCAGCCAATTCAAGTAAAGCACATTGAAAGGTCAGAGGAATCCATCTAGCTTGTGCAGCACCATTTTGTAAGCAGAGAATAGCTCTTCATTAAACTCGTTTTGTGAGAGTGATTGAAGGGAGAAAGGAAAATAGCTTAACACACTCATTACAATCTCTGGGAATTACCTGTTCCTCACGACTGCTGTGATGGGTCTGGCTTTTGTCGGGCTGTGCCCAAATCAGTGTGCACCCACTGTTTCCAGCCCCTGCAGGGCCACAGAGTTTCAGAGTTTCAGAGCCCCGTGTTTCAGCACTGTGTCCAGGGCACACCCATGCACAGCAGCGTTCCTGCTCTGCCAGGGGCTGGACACCCAGCAGCAGCCTGCAGAGCCAAGCAGCACCAAGGACAAAGGCTTTGCCACGGGGATGTCAGGGCAGTCCCTGCTGCTCCTTTTGGCTCTCAATGGTTGGCACCTCCTCAGGCACCGCAGTCCCTACAGGCTGGAAGAGCTCTTTGAGCAGCTCTGCAACAGCAGAAAGGTTACACAATACCCTAGTTCTCATTTTTTAGTCAAATACTGTAAATCTGGTACTGTCCTAATGTCCAAACTGAGACTGAGCCTGGACAAGGAACTTGTTTGAACCTGATGGGTCTGATGCAAAGACGACATGATGCAGCCTGAGGTCACTTACCTGTGTGGGGGCACCCAGGTGGGGCAGGGAGACCAGAACCAGGGCTGGGTGTAACTGACAGGCAGAGTTACCCTGGTGACCTAACGCCATGTCAGTCTAACCTTTTGGGAGGTGAGGAGCCTGCTGATATGAAGACTGTTAACCCCCCACCTGCTCCTTATTTTCTCCATTCCTTCTAGATCTCCCTTTAGTGTCTCACTTTTCAGGCCAGCCCCGAATTCCAGTCTCACACCTCCTATAGTGCTATATAGTAGCCCCATCAGGGGGAGCAGGCATGGGAAGATGGATGAAACACCATTCCCTACCGGCTCTCGTCTCACTACAGGTGGAAGAAAGATGAGCTAGCAATTTGCTGCCGGCCTGGCAAGATAGCAGTGAATTACAGCAGCTCCTGAGCCAGCTCAGCTGCGCTGGCGAGCATTCAGGGAGAGGAGAAACCCTTCCCGCAGGCACGGAGGAGGGAAGCAGGTGTGCTATTCCCTTTTGTTCACTTGTTGGCAGAGATCACAGAGCTAACACGGGCCATGAGGTCTCCTCTGCTCCTCCAAAAAGCCACACACCTCCGAAGACAACCGATCCTCCCCCTATTCACGGCTGGCAAAGCGCTTTGGCTGCTGGCACCCTGCCATGGGAGAGCCTATTACCAGGGGCCAGCGAGATACGCGGTGTCCCAGCTCCTCCAAAAAGACACTGCTCCTGACAGCAGAGCCAGGGCTGCTGAGGGGACACCACGCACCCGGCACTCCAGTCACTGCATGGATGTGAGAAACGCCTGGAAAATTGCACAAAGCACTGAACAGCCCGTGGGCAATTCTCTGTCACAGTAAAACTTTGGTGCAAATGAGAAACCTGAAAACAGCTCAGATGCACTGGCTGGAAGCAAAAAGCAGCCTCAATTATCCACCACCTTTTTTTTTTTACCTCTCTCAGGATTTCTTTGCTCTCCTAACACCGCAATAAATAACAGACACAAACGAGATCCATGGGCAAATAAAGTCCTGTGTGTGATACATATTGCCCTAGACACCTGTTTGGTTTAAATGCCAGCTCAGCAGAGCTGTTCTTGTGGCACAATCAGGGTCAGTGCCTGGCCCCTGCCACACACAAGAGACACTCTGAAACCATCCAGAAAGTTCCACTCAAAAGATGCTCCACCAACATTTGCTTTTGGGGCTAATGCAGATGATTTAATTGCTACAGTTTCTGGAATAAAGCTGAATTTACTGATGGCTTTTAATAGAATGCTCAGAAAGGATTTCAGACGTGTCCTTCACAAGAGGCCATGAAGGAAACTCAGTAATAGTACGATAATTGCATTAGCATCTCCAGCGAGCCCAGGGCCGCGCGGTGGTGCGTGCCTTACAAGGCACACAGAGAGGCCTTGCCCTACATACACAAGGATGGCAAAGTGGGAGAGAGAGGACAAGGATCTGTGTCTCACTGGCCTACATTAAACTGTGTGTTATAAACCCGCACCAACAGCACAGGTGCAACAGCAGATGCTCTGTGCTAGTCGGGTCAAAGGTGTTTTATCCAGCTCACAAAACCTGCCCCGCCCTCCACAGGTCCTGTGTAACTGATCCTGGGCACTGGTAAGCCCCTGTGCAACACAGAAACACAAAGAGCATTCTGTTCAACCTTCTTAGGAACCCTACTCAGACCTCAAATGTCAGGCTTCATTAGGAACCCAAATGCCAGGCTCCTGACTGGCAGAAGCACTTTTTCCTCAATGTTCACACTGAAACATTTGCCACATGAGCTTGCCGTGAACGTGCTTTCCCTGCAAACCTTCCTGCCCTGAAAGGGACTGCACACACAGATGCTGTGCTGCAACAGGTGCTGCTGGACTTGTCTCCACTGCGAGCAGAAAGTTAGAATGGCCATTTAACATGGGTAAATCTAGCAAAAACACACTGGTGACTGTGACACGGGTGTGTTGTTGATGTGTGTCTAGACCGGACCAATAGATGTGCCCTGGGTACCAATACGCCTGTATAAGGGCACATATACACCTGTGACACGCCCATATGGAGACAAATCGGCTCCATCAGCTGTGAATGGCAGCACCACCGCCCGCGGGAAGGGGATGCGGGGGGTCCGCGGGATGGACACCCCACCGCACCCCTCGGGCCCCCTCTGGGCACCCGCCCCCGGCGGGAGAACGGCCGGGTGCGGGGGTCCGGCGGCGGGCGGCTCCTCCCAGCCCAGCCCAGCCCAGCCCAGCCCAGCCCAGCCCAGCCCAGCCCAGCCCCGCTCCCATCCCCGCTGCGGCAGCGGGACCTCCGCGCCGCTCCGCGCCGCTGCGCGCCGGGCTCAGCGCCGCGCTCCGCAGGGGCCGGGCTGCGCGGGGGGCGGGCGCGGGGGCGGAGGGACGGAGGAGCAGCGGGAGGAGGAGGGAAGGGAAGAAGGAGGGAGAGAAGGAGGGGGGTTTACCCCATTGTCCTCGGCAGGAGCTGGGCAGAGCCGCCGCCGCTGTGCGCAGGCTCGGCCGGCCCCTCGCCCGGCGCGGAGGAGCGGCTGCCGGCGGTAAGGGGAGGCTCCCCCGGCGCATCCCCGATGCCCCCGGGGCGGCGGCGGCGGCGGGCGCGGAGCTAGCGCGGGTGCGGGAGCCGCATGGCCCGCGGGGAGCGCGGCGGCAGCGCCCCGCCTCGCCGGGGCGGCGGCGGCAGCGCGG
>JAWWES010000024.1:3719077-3744412 GCA_035583135.1 Lophotriccus pileatus | reverse complement strand
CGGCGGCGGCAGCGCGGCGGCGGGCAGGGGGGCGCCGGGCGGCGCGGCCCTCGGCCCCGGCGCGCTGCCGCGGCGCTGAGCCCCCGGCCCTGCCCGCGCCGAGGAGGACGAGGAGGAGGAGGAGGAGGAGGAGGGAGGACCCGATGGCGAACAGCAGCGAGCTGGGGAGCAGCAGCAGCCCGCACCTGCCCAGCGCCGGCGGCCTGCTGAGCGCCTCCGGGCTGAAGCTCGCCACGCTGGGGCTGATCCTCTGCGTCAGCCTGGCCGGCAACGTGCTCTTCGCCTGGCTCATCCTCAAGGACCGGCACCTGCACCGCGCGCCCTACTACCTGCTGCTGGACCTCTGCCTGGCCGACGGGCTCCGCTCGCTCGCCTGCTTCCCCTTCGTCATGCTGTCGGTGCGCAGCGGGGCCGCCTGGCCCCACGGGCCCCTCAGCTGCAAGGTGCTGGCCTTCCTGGCCGTGCTCTTCTGCTTCCACGCCGCCTTCCTGCTCTTCTGCGTGGGGGTCACACGCTACATGGCCATCGCCCACCACCGCTTCTACGCCAAGCGCATGACGGGCTGGACCTGCCTGGCTGTGGTGTGCATGGTGTGGACCCTCTCCATGGCCATGGCCTTTCCCCCCGTCTTTGACGTGGGCACCTACAAGTTCATCCGGGAGGAGGAACAGTGCATCTTCGAGCACCGCTACGTCAAGGCCAACGACACGCTGGGCTTCATGCTCATGCTGGCGGCCGTCATCGCCGCCACCCACCTGGTCTACATCAAGCTGCTCTTCTTCATCCATGGCCACCGCAAGATGAAGCCGGCCCAGCTGGTCCCGGCCATCAGCCAGAACTGGACTTTCCATGGGCCGGGAGCCACCGGCCAAGCAGCTGCAAACTGGACGGCTGGCTTTGGCAGGGGGCCCACGCCGCCCACCCTCGTGGGCATCAGGCAGGCCACCCACAGCCAGATCAAGAGGCTGCTGGTGCTGGAGGAGTTTAAGATGGAGAAAAGGCTCTGCAAGATGTTCTACATGATCACCTTGCTCTTTCTGCTGCTCTGGTCCCCCTACATTGTGGCCTGCTACCTGCGGGTCTTCATTAAGGCCAGCTCCATCCCCCAGGTCTACCTGACCACCTCCGTCTGGATGACGTTTGCCCAGGCTGGGGTCAACCCAATCCTCTGCTTCATCTTCAACAAGGAGCTCAGGGTCTGTCTCCGAGCCCACTTCCCGTGCTGCCAAAGCATCCAGAGCACCCAGGGCACCATCCTTTGCGATCTCAAGAGCTTTGGGATGTAGGGGGGCTTTTCTCTTTCTAAAAAAGAAAGATGGATCTAATTTTCCATGTTTCTGCGTATGATCTCAAGAGTGTGGGGGACATACTAAACCACCACCCAGCACCCAAACCTTAGGCTGTAAGAAGCTATTTTATTTATTTTTCTATATTTTGCGTATGCTCTCTTCAGAACATAACCAGTTGCTGTCTATGGGAACAGGTACTTGAGCAGAACACCCCCAAACCTTAGGCAGTAAGAAGCTGTTTTTCTTTGTGATTGTGTGGTTTTTAAAAACAAAACAGGGCTCCAAGTTTCTGGTCTTGCTTCTAATGTTTCTAAACATGATTCCAACAGATACGGATTAAGGCCATGACATTTTTTTTGTTTCCCTATTCCTGTCTGTTTTGATAAAGGCTTAACAATTTTACTCATGTAATATTTGATAAGGGCCAAGACAATTTTATACTAAAATTATTTTTGATGACCTCAAGAGGTGTTGTTTTATTATTATTTGATTTTAAGTGAAGAACAAGAAGAGGACGTTCCTGTGTGGTCAGAAGTCAGTTTTGGTGGGAGCTGTTGGGTTCATTCATTCTCAAATGGTTTGAATATTTGAAGCAGTTAGTTATAACTTTTGCTTGACATGCAAACAGTGTAGAACTAATTTCAATTTTTCTTGTTGCACTATTCATTTGGTAATATTTCAGAACTATTTGTGAAACGTGATTTTAAAATACCAACTTTAAAAATAATCAACTATAGCAGTTTTTAAAACCTAGATTGAAATTCATATTTTACTGCCTTTATAGGAAGTTATCTACAAACCTGGGTAATACTTGTACATTTTGACTGTTTTCTTTAATAAAATATTGAAAAACTTTACTGTATGTAATTGTTTCAGAATGGCAGCATTCTGCTTTGCTGACAAATAACTTGTGTATGTGGAAGGTTGTATGTCTTGTGTCTGAGTAGATTTCACAGCTGAGGTTATTATGGACAAGCACAATCCTTATTTGCTGTTAGATCTCAATTTAGGTGTTTATACCAATAAAAGTGACTAAAGCTATTTTTAAGAAGACTTAAGTTCATGATGGGCAACAGGTTTAAATAGCACAATTCTTTGTGTCTGCTGAAACCAAAATTCTGTTAATGACAGGAAAGACTGTGTAATTGTGGATCACTAATTTTAGTTGGCAAAGCAGTTTGTTAACGTGGTGGCTTGGTTAATACCATGTTCGTTTATAAACTGTATTCTTAATGGGAAGTTTACATTAATTAAGCATAGCATTTTGACCTGCTCTATTGTTCTACAAAGACTCCTCTGGAAGCATTTTAACCAGTAGCCTGATGGCAGGATCCTGACAACTTTTTAGCTGTCTCAGAGGAAGCTGTCCTGGATTTGCTTCCCTTTCTGATGGACCATGTAACATTTAAAAAACGTGCTGGAGTCACACAGAAAATGACAGGGACAACCTCAGTTTACATGAATAAATCTTCATATGCTGTGATTATTTCTGTAGAGAGTAGTCCAAAGTTGGTAGACATCAACTGAGAAACAGTTGTCCTGACTGAAGAGACACGAAGAGGGCAAAAGTTGCAGCTTCGGATTTGGGCAGGGACTGCAATGAGGTGGGACTTCTAGTTTGGTTTTAAGTCTTGCTTCCCACCCCAACTCGGATTTGAACACCAGAGAGGCAATGTTTCTTGCAGTGCATAAAGGGAAGGTTGGAATTTGGGTTTTTGGTATAGCTGCAGTGGAAGCTGGAACTGTACCAGTGCTGCCAGAACTGGGCTAAGAAATACGACCATGGATGAGGTGTCTTGAAAACAAAGGGGGACTTAATGATCATTTCCAAAGCTGTTTGAAAAGGCACCTGGGTACAGAAGGAAAGCTGTCATGTACTTCAGATCACAGCAGCAGCTGGTTATCAGTGCTAATTATATTTTCAACCTGCAATATCATCTCATAGCTTAGTGAATCTTAGGGAGTAATGGGGTAGAGTTGTGTTACAAAGAATGTGAGGATGTTGTTGGTGGGAATTGTGTTCCAAGTATATACTTTACATGCCTGGTTCACTGTTGGGTCTTTTCTGCATGGTTCCAACTTTTGCAGAGTCATATTTCCTTAAGAAGCTTCCTATGTAGGGGCTTAGAACTGTGATCTCTAACCCAAATCTTGCCATCTTTTTCCTAATCATGCTGCTACTGATGCCAATATTTTCTTTCTCTTACTCTATTAAAAGTGTGATATTTTGGCATCCTCTCCCTCTTCCAGGCTATAAGTAGTATGGTTATGATTCTATTTAAACCACAGAGATGGGAAAATAGTTATTTTAAAACCTCCTTAAAAGCTGCAAGGACCAGAATTTTCACTTCTAGGAAAATTAAGCACAAATTGTAGAGTCAGTCATATATGTGGGGGATGAAAACTCACCTTTGGGTAACCTGATGGTTTTATTTAGACTTGGCTTACACAATTGCTGCTCTGTTGAATGCCAATCTCTGTGCAGAGGCATCCCCCAGCTCAGTGATGCCCTCACTAGATGGGTGAGCTGGTTCTTACCCAGTGAAGACAATAGATCCTTTGCTATCATCCATCAGTAGCAGCCAGACCCAGCCTTGCTACAGCAAAAGAATACAAAAAAGGTTAAAAAGAATATCTGTATACCCTGCCTTTTGCTTGCACGCAGCTTCCAGGGCTGTCTTAGGACTTCTGATGTACTCTGAGGGCAAAATCAGTGCTGTTTGAAGTTAATGTTTGAAGTTAATTTTATACTTTAGGTACTTGTAGTGTCAGTCAGATTATGATCCTGGCCATAGTAGTACAAAAGAGAAGGAACCCCAGTGGCTTTAATGCAGGGTTTAGATGGGTGCTGTACAACAGGGCTTAATTCCAGGAGATGTGAAACTAAATATCAAAGACATACACACAGCAGAAAATGAAACAGTACTGGGTGCCAGCACACCAACAAACACCACTTCACTGGCTGAGAGTGCACCAAGAGAGTGGGAAAAACCAGAAAGGGCTGGAGAGACACCAAGAGAATAAGTACTCCTTCTGAAATCTGAGAAAATATAAGAAAGTTGCAAAAAAAAAAAAAAAAAAGAGTAGCATTTCCAAAGCACAGCACTAACATCTCCTCACAGCAGCCTTTAACCTGCATGTGGGGAAAGTGGGTCACAGAGATTAAATGCTTTGACCAAGATCAGAGAAGGGGTGTTGGAGAGGAGGAAAACCTGCTCTGGATTAAAGAAAAAAAATAGAGAATAGAGAAATAATGCTGGGGACAACAGGCTTAGCACAGGGAACCATTGCTGCTGCTCTTGGGACCTGTGAGGTGTGGCTGTAAACCTCCATATCCCAAGAGCCAGAGTGCTGCTAGTCTCACTGAGGCAGTGGCCCAGACTCAGTGAGAGCTGGGTGTTGATAATTACCTCCCACGTCTATGGGAGAAGCTCTGGCAGCCTGTGCAAGTTCTGGGCTCACTTGCAAAAACTCAGCTGGTCTGAACCCCTGTCCCCATCCCCACTGACTAAAACATCAAGTCCTTGGAAGGTTTGGTGGTCTGTACAGCAGTGGGACTCCCAGCTCTTCCACTGACCTGTGCTTGACCA
This sequence comes from Lophotriccus pileatus, assembly GCA_035583135.1. Classification (NCBI taxonomy): domain Eukaryota; kingdom Metazoa; phylum Chordata; class Aves; order Passeriformes; family Tyrannidae; genus Lophotriccus; species Lophotriccus pileatus. The sequence continues at coordinate 3,739,533 of JAWWES010000024.1, read as the reverse complement.
GAACGTAGACTGAGCCTTCTCTGTGCCCCTCCAGGCTGATGCATCATCGTTTTCCATATTCTGGGCACCACGAATGCTGAGTATCACAGGAAATACCAACATCATCTCCCCCAGAGATTCTTCACAGTCTGGCTCAGAGGTCACAGCATGCTGCTTCTGCATATCTGTGGTGAGAAATTGCAGTTGTGCCGAGAGCTGCTCTGGAAAAACCGTGACTGCTGCTGGCATCTTCATTCACCAGGTATTTAACACATTCCTTACAAACATTGCCAGTCAAAATCTTGAAGTCAGTGGAAGTTTTCAGTATAAATTTTAATGTCAGGCCAGCTTGAAAAATGACAGTGGTCTGAAATCCCAACTAGTGGCTATAACGATCTGATTTACAACTCCGTGCCTGGAGTACTCTGGGGTGCTTCTAGCTCTGCTGTTAGATTTGGAAAGAGTTTGCTAGGAAAGGAGCTGAAATATGTGGCCTCAGCCAAATTATCTTGTTGGGTAAAGGTCTCATTCAGTGGTCATGCTAGAGGTGAAGGATGAGCAGGGGATGCGTAGCCCACAAGCTGTCATGCTTTGCTTTTCCAGTACCAGGTCAGCAGCAGGGGAGGCAAAGCTGCCTCCCAGGATGGTGTGAAGCCAGTAGCCTTGAGGAAAAGGGCAGGAATTTGGCGTAGCCTGACAGCAACAGTTGTTTCCTGGGGCTCTATCTGGATGTGATACAGCTCCTTCTCCAGAAGGCTCCTCTGCCATATGCTGTGGGACTGCCCTGGGACACATTGTGTAGAGCTCAGAGGAGAACAAAGCTGGCATTTTCCCTCTCTTCCCAGAAGAGTATGCATGGAGTTTGGCTGGACCTCTGCCTCTTACCCCACACAGTTAAGCACAGTCACCTTGCTCCTTGGGGACACCTGAACGTGCTCAGAATTGCCAAGAAACCACCCTGAGGGAAGCAGCTCCAGAGAGAACAGACATATATTGTCAGAATGTGATGTTAAGTATCACTTCATTAACTTAGGCTGCAGATTGGATCATTCTGTGCAGTATCAGAATACCCCAGAAACCTTATTAGATAGTTATGCTGCAAATCAAAAAATTATTAGAAACATGGCAGGAGGGCTCTTTTCGAATAGAGGTTCCCTAAAGTCCTCATTTTTTAGCACAGCTTCCTTTGTAGTTGCTCAAAACACTGCACAGGCTACAATTAACTCTATTATGATAGGAACCAGGAAGCATTTCCCATGCTATGGTGCTCTTATGCTTCAGGATATTATGTAGTATATGACATGCTGAAGAAATGGAGCCATCAGAGAAAGACCATCCATGAAGATGGTTTCCTAAAAGCTGGTGCTGAGTCATGCTGGGCTAGGGCTGTTACAAGGGACATCTTACCCCAAACCTCCTTTTATGCTGGTGACCTCTGATGCCCTGTCATTCAAGACAAGGACCTTGTGTGGGGTAAATCCTTACTCATCCTTTGGTTGCAGAACTGGCAATGAGGAGCTGACTTTCCAACTTGACATCTGTGGCACTCTGACTTTCCATAGAGCTGCTGATGCTGAGCATCTCCCAGCCTGTTTTCACTTGATACAATTCATTAACTGCCCCACACCTCAGTACTTTGTCCAAAGAATGATTAATTATTCTTACTTTTGTGCCACACAGAACTACTGGTGGCAAGAGCAGAGCATTATCATGGGTGAACAATCGCTGACTACACAAGCCTTCATCACTTAACTTTAAAGTCAAGCTCAGCCTTTCATGCAAACTGTTGCATTTCTGTATTTCTATTCATGTTTAATGACCTCAGTACTTGCACTCTGTCTTTGATCTCAAGTCATGCATGGTTGTACTGTGGATGTATTTATTGGAAGGCCACTGTCTTCAGTGTTGCATTTTTCACGTCTACCGTGACCAGGTTGATAGCATAAAGCACTTTGTGTAGGAGGCTTTCAAGTTCAAAGCTAGTCTTGCAAGGGCACAGGGAAGCTGTGAAGTCCCAGCTAATTTTAGGCAGTCATCACGGCGCTAATAGTGTAGGCAGAAATCAAGAGATCGCCTGGTGAAGAGAAAGCCCGTCCCAAAGTTTCTGATTGTTATTTACTGGCACGTCATTAAAAAAATAATCCTGTGTTTGTGTGAGGATGATTAACCATTGGAACAAATCATCCAGAGAAAAAAAAAAAAAGGATCCTCCATCTGTGAGACGTGCAGTGTGAGCGTGCGCGCCTGCCCACGGCACACCTGCCCGGAGCCTGCTCCCTGCCCAGCCAGGGTCCCTGTGCCGGCATCTGGGGCTCAGCCCCTGCACAAAGGGAACTAAAAACAACCAGAAATGCCATGTAAACAGCAGTAAACAAGCAGTAAACAGAACCCTCTCCGTCGCAGGGTGATTCACTCCTTCCTTTTGCGAACTGTTTTAAAACACCCATTTTACCATACCGTATAAACACCAGTGCTCATTTCAGAAATTTTAGCAGAGGTAAAGTGCTAAAATGGCTTTGTCATTAAAGAGGGAAACACAGGAAGATTCAGGGGAAAGGCTGAAGTCTGGGTGCTTTCTGACAGTGAGAGAGAGGAATGATTTAGTGGAATATTACCTCACTGCATCGAACTACTCAATCTGTCCCCATCTGTCACTGAGCGCTTGCAGGAGGGTGATGGAAAGGAAACGGTTGAGCAGCTTGATAGTCAAGTAAATCAACTGGGCTTTTTCCTTTTCCTTTCCCTCCCTCATTAGGCCTCACACACTCACACTACACAGCAGGTCTCTCAGCGTGCTGTGCCAAGGGCAAGGGGACGGTCCCCTGGGCGCCATGGGACTGCAGTGGCTCTGGGGCAGACAGACCAGCTCTGGGTGCCCCCAGGGTCAAAATGCCCTTAGGAGCCAGTTCCAGCAGAGCTGCAGGAGACATCTGGGTGTGGAGGAAGGCGGATGAACAGGCAATATGTTCAGCCAAGCTGCAGTGTGACTAAAGGGGGGGAACATGGGCACCCGAGCCAAGGAACCAGCAGCATCACAGGCAGAGGTAAAGCTGGAGCTGTGGTGTGAAAGGAAGGGGGGACATGTTTGGGCTGAGCACCACCAAAGTGCTTCCCAGCACAGTAATGAGGGATGCTGCAGAAGCTGGGCCGTGCAGGACCTGCCACAGGGCTGCTGGTGGGGACAGAGGTGTTGGTGATGATTTTCCTCACCGGTAGATCCTGAACTCTCAGCCAGACAGACTTTTTCTTACTCTGTGTTTGTGCAATAGCTGTCTGAGCCTAAGTGCTGATGTAAACCAAATCCAAATAGTTGAAGGCTCTGTTGCAATGTTGAAAGGTTTGCTAGTGACTTTGGGAAGTTTAATGAAAGCAGGGCAGGGAGGGAGCTGAAATTATGACACCACCACAGTCAGGAAGTTTTGCTGTTGGATTTGAAGGGGTGGTGGACCTTGCTGTCAAGGTTTCACCCATGGGAGAAGAAATTGGGGAGGAAAAAAATTAAAACCCTACTAATTTGACAGGATGTGGTGACATTTTTGGAAGGAATGAGAATGCTTGCAGCTGCCTCGCCAGTGCCTTTCCCTCAGCTGGCCCTTCTGGCAGGTCCCATGGAAGAGGTTAGAGGTGTGCTCTGCTGCCTGGGCTCCCATGTAGTCTGAAGGAGTAAATAAAGGGTGATCCCAAATTTGCACCCCCTATAATTAATGTCTGCTCTGCTAGTTTGTGAACTCTTTGCAGCAAGAGCCACAACTGCCCGTTCGTGCCGAAAAGAGCCCACAAATGTCTGCATGGAATGACACGAGTGCACTCACATGCAAGAGAAAAAGTAAACAAAGCAGACCCATCTCTTCTTGCTGGGCTGGAACCAGGCCATATTTTCAGTCTGCTTCTGCAGTGTGTTACAGCCCTGGGATTTACAAAACCACATTACATTTAAACCCAGATTTAATCCCTTCCATGTGCTGCGATGCTGTGTGGGGGTTTGGGAGACCTGGTGGGACTCCCAGCCCAGGAAGAGATAGGCTGCCCAAGCAGTGCAGTGCAGAGCTCCACGGGAGTCCACAGCCCATCCTTCCTGCCCCATCAGCTGGGATGCAATGCAAGGACAGCAACACATCCCAGGGCAGCTCAGGCTGCAGCGATGTGAGTACACGCTGCCTGAAGCACAGAGACCTGCTTTGAGTGATCTATGAGATTTGTAACCTTCCAGGGACAGGGACATGCCTGTAGCATGCTGATACCTCGTGCTGTGGTACAAAGGAGCATCAGCCTGGGATGCTGTGGGCACTCCTGGCACACAGTTAACACGTACCCAGTGTCCAGGTAAACTGGGGGCTGCAGAGGAGACTTTCTGTCATTTTGACAATGTGCATGCCTTCATTTCCCCCCCACACTAAGGCACCTCACACTCAGACCTTTGGGAAACCCCTACCATGGGGATGTTTGCAGGTGTGCTATATGGTTGTATTGCTCATTCCTCCTCTCTTGCACACTTGGCTGTCACCCTGCACCGAACTCCTTGCCGTGAAACAAGCTGCCATCCATCCTCCCTTCAGTGCACCAGACTTCATTGGCTTTAGCCCTTCACATTCAGCCTTTCCCAGCCCTGATGACCAGTCAGAGTGGCCCAAAAGCTGCCACCATCCTCTAGGGCAGACATGTCTAAGGCAACCTGCCCTGCCAAATCATTGAGATGTGTCCTAGTGCATTGGGCTGGTTCTGCCCACACTCAAGACTCTCCTTGAGAAACAAGAGGTGATTTGCTTTATGTGCATTAAACTCATCTCCATTCCTGTGCTCAGAATTATTGATTACTCTGACAGCTGTACCCCTGCTGGTTTGCCATTTCATATCTGTGTAACAGAGAAAAGCACATTGATTTTGCTATTATCAAAATCCTCTTGTATTTGCTGAGTCTTTTCTCTTCCTGCAATTTTCTAATTCCTTCTGGAAAACACGCTACACATTGTCAAGATCAAATTCCTGAGACATCTTGTTTAAATCAAGGGATTCTTAGCACCTTCTGTTTCTTTTGAATATCCATCTGTGCAGAAATAACAAACCAGAGAGCTACTGGGGCAGAGGGAGGCACTAGCAAGGACCTCAGTCTATGGTCAGACTTGCTGCTATCATACCTTTTTTGGGTGTATTGTGATGAGGTGCTGTGAATGAGTTGCTTAAAGAAGTAGCAAAGTACCTCTTGATAAAACATGTTTTAGGGTCCCCTAACACACTAGACTTTTGGAGTAACAAGATTAGTGTTTCCAACCCACCTGCAAAGAGATGAAATCAAACATAATCCCATTTACTTACCTCCAAACAGGTACGTGTTCTTCCACGCTCTCAACCAGGAATACAACTTTCAGCCTTGCTTCAGTTAATGTCCTTTCACCTACTGGTCCTGTAAAACCAGGGTTTTCATTAAGGTGACCTGTCTCCTCAGTAAGGACCCATTCACATCTGAGTCCCCCTTGCCACACAACCAGAAGAATTTACTTTGTGTCACCTCCTCACTCAAAGTCTTTGTAACTTCATTATATATATTTTTTTTAAGTGACAAAATTTCCCAGGGGGGAATTGTGGGCAGGAGAATGCAGATGAAGCTGAGCTTCAGCTGGGCTTTGTCCTGCTGAGCAGCAGAGCCCTCCCTGCAGCCCCCCAGGCTCACAGGTGTGTGCTCAGCCAGCTGAGCACCCGCAAACCCCAAACACCTTGCTTAACCTTCCCTAATCAGCATGTAATCAAATTAAGGCAGCAGTTCATTATGTGTGGCTGAGTGTTTTCCTGCAGTAGCTCTCTGCTAACCCAACATCTGGTTATAAACATGGAGACTCCCCCACTGTGGTGGGATATCAGCATTATTCTATAGCATATCTTTAATATCAATATTCATATAATATTAAAAATTAATGCACATGTTTCTATTAATAATTAATAATACTGCAATATTAATAAAGTTAAACCAAACGTTGGTACAGATCTCCTAAGTGGAGTGAATAAAGGAAAGGGTTTAAACCAGGCCCTCTCCTCACAAACTATGTGTACTGGGAAAGGAGGCTTTTCACCCCCCGCAAAGGTGGTTCCAGGACTGCACAAGTTCTGTTTTCTTTTCTCATCTGATTTCTCCTGCCGAAAGAAATTCCCTTCCCTTCTTCCTAGGCAGGTAAGAAAGTTATTCCTGGCCTGGGATTATTGCCAAGGTGATTCTGGAGCAAACCAAGCAGCACAGGCGGATGCAGAAAAGTTTTCATGGTAGGGTTGGCTTGAGGCTGGCCACCTTTTCCCTCGGTCATCTTGAGTCATTTGCTGTCCTTCTTAAGTCAAAAGGGGGCTCCAGGGAAAAGCAGAGGGATGTGCATGGCCATTTACATTTTGAAATGCTTCTTGTGGCCACTGGTTTGCCTATTATCACTGTAAAGCAAAGCCCCTTCCACTGCAGAAAGAAATTAAAGGGACTTTGCATGTGCTTGGGTGAGGAAATCTCCCCTAGGATGGGAGAAAAGATAATTGATTAGGACAGACTTTAGGAAATAATTGGGATGCAAAAGCTTAATCTTCCTTCCGAAATGATCTCTCAAATCAACTAACCTTCATTGTGAGTGTCAATTAATGAAAATTAAATTACTAAAAGGGGAATCGTAATAATTATTGCCAAGTGGATATAGTGGGGATGTAGGACAGTGAGATTTTGCCTTTGGCTCTCCTACGTCAGCTGGGAAGGTGTGGAGAAGCCCCTCGAGGACAAGTGTGGAATAAGGTCTCTCTCAAAGCTGCACCTTTCAAATGCCCTGTCCAGGAGCATCTGCAGGACATGAGAACTTCCACCTGCTCTAGATGGCGTGAACTTTGAACCCATGTAATTGGGGCTGTTCTCATTACCCAGATAAATGCTTAATCCCACAAGTTAATTGGCACAAATTACAACTGCAAAGTTTCTCTGCTCTGGTCTGATGAACTCTCCTAGGAGTTCAGTTTGGCAGGTCTGAGGCAGTCCTCAGATATAATTGTCCACTCATTTACAGTGATATAAGCCAGGGTTACGGCCTTCAGTGGAGTCACTAGTGATTTATACCAGTGGGAGATGAGGAGCAGGGCTGGTGTTTCCTACTATGGTTCATCTTTTGTGCTTTGGTTAAAAGAAAAATGGAGCAAGAGATGGGACACATCTATTTTCCTTCTTGATTTTCCCTTGAGTGTAAATTGAAGCCCATGGTATTAAGGTTATTTTATAGTGATAGACATGGACAGAAAAGCAACCCTCAGACTCCCACTCCTCTGCCTCTGCAGACCGAGTCTGTGTGGGTGCACAGGGTGTTTGGGGAGTGGCAGTGCTAAGATCAGGTTTGGGGGTTGTTCTTAAACCCAGGTTATGGGAATTTCTGCAGTGCTCACATGTGGCTGCACTGGCATGGAAATGAGCTGGTCTTTCACCAGCACAGTCCAGTATAGAAGCGTTGCAGTGGGTGCCCTGGGGTTGGGCTCTCCTGAGCAATCCTGTCCCTCCATACCTTTATTTTTCTAACATGTGCAGGATCCACGAGGATCTGGCAAAATAACTAGTCCAGTTGTTCCTTGCTGCCTCCTCAGGAAGGCTGTGGGGCCTCCTCTCTAATACAAGTCTTTGCCTTGATACGGGTGTGCCAACTTCTCCAATCCCCCCACCGCCACCATCAGCAAAGCACTGATTGTTGAAAGATGAATGACTTCACTTTTCCAGTTCCAGCATATGTTTGCATGTCTGAGAGCAAGAAACGTGTGAATCTCACACAAACTATTGGAATTCCAGCTCTGGGGACTGACAAGTAAATATGAAGTCACACAGTATTTCATAGAAAACCCACAAATCTTATGTTTGCTGAGCTAAAGTTGCTCCTTTGAGGCATGTGCCAAGAAAAACCTCTCATATTAGTTACACCAAGATTCCTCCATCGTCTAAGACTGCAGCTTGATTGAGGAGTTCATGCCTTGTAAAATCCAAGTTTCCCTAAAAGCAGCCAGAGGCACATAATCTTTTGCTAAGCTATGTGTAAGGAGCTCTGCTAGCTTGGTGAATCGAGTATGGGATAACAGATTACACTGAATAAAAATGAAAAACCACAATGACAAAATAATGTTATAATATTAAAATAAATCATATACTGCCATTATTCTGATACAGAATTTTTACACAGCAAATTTGATACATATACAAGAAGTCAGGCAGCCCATTACAATAAACTTCAGGGTTCCTTTTCTTTTAATATAAACTACATCTTAACACATAGTTTGAGATGATCAGGTAGCCTTACACCAATTCAAGTAACAACAACTTCTTATCTTAGAATACTAAAATAACAAAATCTTTTAATGCTTTGAATATTGAAATGCTTTGGTTCCACCTGCCACTTTTAAAAAGTGTAAAAACTACATCTATGGGTTAAACCTTTTTCCCTAGAGGTGCACCTAACTTACAAATACAGTTATATTAATAAAGATAACAAAATGCAATGTAAATACAGTTTTTTTGGCAATCATCATATGCTTCACACTATGCACTTATTCAACTCTCAGTCCAATTCAGGTATTCTAAAGTGTAAAAATGTGGCCAAAATTTTCCAAAACTGACAATAAACTTGGATGTTTTCATTCTGGGTTTAAGCTGGAACCATGAAGACCATGAAATGGTTCAGCAACGGTTAAGCCCCTGCTCTCGGAAAGAAGTTTTGCTTTAGCAGATGTCATTTTGCTACCCCAAAATAAAAGCACCTGCCACTGCGAGTCCCTCCTGAAAACCTTGGCCACAACAGCACAGCATCTCATCTCCTGTTGGTGTTGGTGAGGCAGGAAAGTGTGGTGAAGGGTTTCCCCATGGCGAGTACCTTACTCATCACAATAACGAGAAAACGAGGACAGCGAGCGGCTCGTTCTAGCCCGGAGCAGCTCCTGCTAGAAGAAGACATCCTCTTTTCTGAAGTCCAGCACACATTTGAATTTGCCGGGGGAAGTCCGTACGCAGGCCAGGCCCGGCAGGCATGGGCAGGTGTGGTGCATCCGCCGCCCGGAGAAGGGAACCTGGGCACAAAGAGCACAGACGTCAGGGACAGGCAGCGCTGTGGGTGGATTTGGAAGAGCAGTGGGAATACAGGGAATGCTGTCCCGTTCCCTCCCTCCACAGACGGAGATCCCCACGAACTGCGGCACAGGGGTGGAGAGCAGATGTACACCCTGGTCAAGCCACAGGGGTGGCTAAGGGCACCCTTGCCCTTAACATTTGCTAAAGGCAGAATGTTAACAGTCATGGTGCTGTGTAAGTCTACATCTGTGACACATGTTCTCCATTTACTCCTGTTTCATAAAGCAGTCTGTTGTGAAACGACAGTGGCCTTCAGCATCAAATTTTGTGGTGTCACTGTGCAGGGGTTTCTGTTTGTTCCGATTCCTGCCTTGTCTCATGGCACAGAGCAGGACCCAGGAACCTTGGGATCCCGTGGTAGTCAGGCTGTAAAGGGACCTCTGGAGGTCACCTCATCTGACCTCCGTTGGAGCAGGATCCTTTTCACCACAGGGCAGAGGTTTCTCATTTCATTCCACCCTCCTCCAGCCACACTGTGCTGCAGGGAGCACATATGGACTGCATTAGACAAATGTAACTGTGCCATGACATGCACATGCACTGACACTCTTCCACAACTTGATCACAAGCTCTGTCTTTTACAGAAGCCGAGCAGGACAGCGCAGTGGGATGTGGCTGGGAACTGCAGTGCTGCCAGCTGGCAACACACCCTGAGCATCCCAAAGCCACCCACCTCAGCCCCTCTGCTTCAGCATGAGCAGAGGGGCCACCAACCACAGGTACTGAGAACTCCCCATGGCAATCAAACCTATCAGGTGCCCATGCACAGCGCTGCAGCAAAACCCACATCCTGAGCTCTCAGCCTTCCAACAGCTCAGGTGATTTATTCAAAACATTACAGTTGCTGCAAGGAAATGTTCCTTTCAGCAGGATTCCCACACTGTGCAACCTCACCTGCCTAGTCCTGCCTCAAACCCTGCCCTGTCCTGCCTCAAAATGCCAGCTGGGATTGCTAATGGCATAAATCCATTGCCATCTAGTTGCTGAGAAGGAAACTAGAAGGTGGAACCCCAACTGCCAGCCATCTCCTCCAGGGCATCTCCAGGCTCCTCTGGAGGTCCTTGAGGTGTCATGGCCATGCTGGTGCCTGCTTTTGACCTGTCCTGCAGCAAATGAAAGCTTTTGGTGATCAGGACACCCAGCTGCTCCCTATCCAAATATTTAGGGGGGAGTAACCATTAAACAAACTCTCCATCCTTAAAAATACCTCATTTCACATATGATGGTAATTCAATTTGCTTTGTGTTTGTCAGGAAGAGCAGTGGGGTGAGGAATCTAAATGTAAAATTAACCTCATAAAGCTTACAAACACCAGTGCCTGACTAAGTCTGGGGTGGACTGGCATCTTCTCTGATTGTAATTATGCAGGCAATCAGCTTAAAATATATCACACACTATAATTTATTGCCCAATAGCAATAAGCTCGTAAAAAACCCTAGAAGACAATTTCTCTTATCCTGACTCTTGGTAGTGTAAAGACCCCTTACAAGAAAAACCTGCTACATTACATGGTAAAAATGAACATATCACAGCAGAAAATTTAAAAATTTAACTGTAACGGAACATAGCCTTGAACTTCTTAAAACTGAGAAAATAAACCGTAGATACTGAGAAGCCAGGCATTGGATGAAACAGTAAGAAAGGCAGATAACTAGCTGCACATTTATAATCTGAATCTATTGCCTTGATATCTTCCTGCTGTGATGACTATTGGGCCAAGCTCTTCCCTCAGTATGGCTCTGAAGAACAGCAGGTTCTCAAGCTCCCTGGTAATAACCCATTCATCCCTTTCGTATTACTTCTAAATAAACAGCTTTTTTCATACTGCATATAATATACATAATTACACAGCCTTAAATAAACCTACTTGTTAAAATCATTGCATTAATAATTCGGTGTATCATCTAATAATGCACTCATATGCAACTAATGTTATTTATATGTGTGTGTATATAGGTATACATACATATCTATTAGAAATTAATGGGTAGAATAGAAGAGAAGGGAGTCTGTGGTGAGTTTTCACAAGTCCAAGTAAGTATGTGTGAACACCTTCTCAATGTCTTCTCAGTGCACCAGGTGCCCCAATACTGGCTGGTGACATCTTTATGCTTCTGATAGGATCTTGTCCACTTCCACTGGGGGCAGTGACAACTGCTGCGTTCCTGCTCCCATGAGTAAGGATTGGCAGGGTTGGGCTTGGGAGCCGCTAACGCTGTTTCAGATCACGTAACGGAACAAAACAGCAACAACAAACTAATAAGGAAACAATCTGGAAAGCGTGTAGTGCTTTCATCCTCTGATTCTCTGCTGCATAATTCTGACAGTAATGTATTTCCTTACGTGGGTACCTTCAGCGCTGTTTCCACACGGATGCAGATGGCTGGGAATGGTAAGGAATGGGACGTCTCCCTGCCCGTTCACCACGCGCGGTTTTTACGCAATGTGACGTGCAGCGCAGGATATTCCTGCTCCTTTCTGCCCTGCCAGCTCCGGCCCCACAGCCCCCCTCCTCAACCCCGTGACGTACTTACTCGGTGACTCAAGGGATGGCACTCCTCTCCCAAATTTCCCATCGGCGTGCACATCCGCAGGCTGCGGATCCACAGGCTGACCGCGCAGCACATCCCGCCGCCGCACTGCTGGTCTCGGTCGCAGGCCTGGAGTTCGATACAGCATGAGGCAAATTAAGTCAATGACAAATATATTCCAGAAACAGGACAGATCAGGTGCCCAAGAGCTGCCTGTGACACCCCACAAGTTACCATGGCTCATTAAGGCTGAATAGTAAGATCTAAGGCTGATTTGCAATACTTGTATCTCCTACAGGTCTGAATGTACAGGCTGCTGGAGTTGAGCCCAGGTCATTTAAAGCCAGGACCGCACATGGTGCTGCTCAGGGCCAAATCCAGGACTGTCAGTGATTTGTAGTCCCAAATTCTGAGCACTCATGGACCATGGCATGTGCTGCTCACTTTCCCAGTTCAGCACCCAAGTGAGCTCAGGCAAGACCAAGGACCAACCACATTAAACCTGTCACCGAAACAGTCTATGGAGAAGCTAATATGGAAATAAGCCATTAATTTAATGACTTTTAAGTAACTTCCTTCTAGATTCTTATGATAATATCATAGGGTTGAGTGCCTTTGCAAGACTGCATGATAATTTTGTAAGAGAAGTCCAAGTGGAGGTAGCTAAAATAGAAGTTTATATATGGATTCTGTGGTTGTTATCTAGAATTACATGTAACTAAAAAAGGTCTTAAGAAAAGGTTTGCCTAAGTGTCCACATCCAAAAAATGCTGCTGTGGTTGCATTTCCCTCCAGGGGAGGGAAAAAATATTTTAGACACTTACCCAATACAGCTTAGATAAGCACAAACCAAAATTGAAACTAGTGGGTATGTTTCAAAAACCAGAAACCATGAAGAGCAACTGACACGGCAGGGCTTGAAAACAAGTTACTGCACATCTTTCAGCTACTTTTTAAACAAAAGCTTATCAGGCTTTTTATTATATGAATTTAATGCAAAATCCAGTCTCCTTTCTCTGATGGGAAATGCCCTTAGCTAAAGGTTCTGATTACACCCCAAACATAAGCTTAATTAGCTCAGTGCTCTGGGTGTCTGACACCAGCAGTGAATGACCAAAGGCACTGGTCAGCACTACGTAAACAGGCAGCTCATAAAAATGTACGTAAAAGATGATAACAGCTCTGGGGAAGACGCATATCAGAATAAACATTCTCTTGAGGGACAAACTTACAGATCTGACCTTGGGATTTACGTGATAAATGCCTTTAGACTGTACTCTACTGGGTAGAGATTGCACTGGTTTGACCAGCAGAAGCCAGATCAAAATATGTATATAAAGAGCAACCAGAAGCTTAGGAAGAAGCTGTTGCCTGAGGATAAAGTTATTAAATAGTGTGTGTAACCCAAACAGCTCCTAAACACACAGCTCTGTGCTACAGGTGAGCCCAAACACAAAAGTATTTACTTCCAAGACTAATAAGGCCATAAAACTACCACTAGAGCCTGCCAGATAGATAATGTTCACTTTCTGACCTCTCTCTTACAAAGTAAGTAAGTAAGTAAATAAATAAATAAATAAATAAATAAGCACTCTAATGATCTAATTATGCCCTAGTGAAAAAGAAAAGAAAGTGCAGGTCCAGTGATTTTGGCTGCCCCTGGCACACCGGTGTCTGCTGCTCAGCTGGAGTCACAGGCTTTGCTATTTCTCACCAGTCAGCTCCTGACTCCTTTTTTAATCAGCTGTGTATCTCAAACCCCATCCATCTCCATGGGATCAGTCCTGGGGTGAAGCAGCACTCAGTTGAAAAACACACCTGGCTATGTCCTAGCAAGCAAGGGTCTCAATGACCATGCTGAACGATTTCCTCCTAAAACTCACACACATATATTTACATCTGGCAGAGCTTTTCAGGCTCCCTTTCCAAAAATGTATGACAAGTTTTGAAAATATTCAACCCAAACACTCCTGCCCACACCTTATCTGCAATGTGTAATTCATACTGCTTCCTCCTAATCTTCCCAGGACAACACACCAACACCCCATTTAAATAGAGTTTTGCGGAAAATCGGCTCAAGAATATTTCCCAGGTGAAATGCCAGCTGCAAAGGCAACCAGAGTCAGCACATGAACCACCAATGAAGTGAGGAAAGTTTGTGTCAAGTCCTTAAATTGCAAAGGAAAAGCACCTTGCAGGCTCAGAGGATGGGGACACAAACACCTACGTCAGTTCTCATCTGAGATTTGCCCCTTCATCAGAAGCCAAAAATGCATCAGTGATTTAAGCAGAAATGCTCTGCAATAGTTAATAGAGTAACATTTTCTAGTTCTACTCCATTTTTTACTTTTTGAATCTGCTTAGTCCTTGATCTATTATTCAGTGCCTCACAATTACTTTATTTGATGGATCAATTATCTTTAAAGGTGTAGCCACAACTCTCGTAACCGATAAACTGCTCCCCCATTGCTGGGAATATTTCTACTTAAAAGGAACTTGAAATTATCAAATATTAAAAAATTTCTTCACATTGTCCGCTCTAAAAGATAATCAGTCCTGGTAACTGATCTGACTTCCAGAGAAATGCCCACGAGCTGTTTCAGGGGCTTCAGTGGACCAGACAGGGAGTCTGGACAGCCACTGAGAAATCAGCTGCCGCGAGTACAACTTCTGATGGTTACAAAAGACATGTAAACTCTCGAAGGAATGCAAGCACTCGGTTATTAATCCAAAGCAAACACAAAAAAAAAAAAGAAGTCATTTTACTTAAGAGTGATGCAATGCTTTGGGTTAAATAACGTCTTTGGGGAAAAAGATATTTCCACAACCAAAGTAAATCTTGAGCCTAAAATCAACAACAACAACAACAGAGATTCGTTTGCAAGGGGTGTCTATAGAGGAGAAAAAGCAGCATCGTCATACTTGGGGAAAGGAAAGGAAAAGCAACATTTTGCAATGATTGCTATCCTGCCCTGTACATGGAGGGACTGGAGGAACTGCAGGAACTCGGGGTGCACAGTGAGCAGTACAGTGCCCCCATCCAGACCCTCCCAGGACAGGTTTGGCGGTAACTGGGGCTGAATGGAGGGTGACAAGGGACAGCTCCAGCTCTGGAAAAGCAGCTGGAATCTCTGCACTCTCTCGGACCAGCCTGGAGACATCCCTCACCCCAAAGGGACAAACCTCACGCTGTGTCATCCCTCATTCCAGAGACCCACAAGTCCTGATATCACCCACTGCAGAGAGACCGGCATATCCTGGAATCCTCACCCCAGAGAGACCTCCAAGCTCTGATAACACTTAGTCCAGAGAGCCCCGCAGCTCCGGGCATCCCTCATCCCAGAGGGATGATACGTCCCGGTATCACTTATCCCAGACGGACCCCCAAAGCCCTGACATCTCTCATCGCCTGGCACAGCTCTCCCTCCCACGTCCTGCTTACCACTTATCCCAGAGAGACCCGCAGCCACTGGCATCGCTCACCCTTCGCGAGACCCCTCCATCCTGACATCCCTGATGCCGGACAGACCCCCGAGTGCCGGCAGTGCTCACCCAGAAAGACCATCTCCGGGCATCCTCACGGCAGAGCGTCCCCCTCATCCCGGGAAATCCCCTGCAGTCCCGCTATCGCTCACCGCGCACAGACCCCGAATCCCGTCCCCGCTGCCGTGGCGGAGCCCTCCCTCCCCCGCAGCCCCGGCCCCCCCCAGCCCTCCCGGAGCCGGAGCCGGAGCCGGAGCCGGTCCCGTCGGTGCCGTCGGTGCCAAGCGGCGGCGCTCACCCCGGTGATGACGGCGCCGTGCCCCGCGGCCACGAGCAGCACCAGCAGCAGCAGCGGCAGCGGCAGCGGCAGCAGCGGCGGGAGGCTCGGCATGGTGCGGTGGCGGCCCCGGCGCTCCCCGCGGGCGCGGTGCGGCGCAGCGGAGCCGGGCGTTATAAAGCCCGGGCGTGAGTCACCCCCCCCGGCAGCGCCGCGGCCGCGGGGCGCCAGCGCACACACCGCCCCAGGTGCGGGGAGAGGGGAGAGGGGGGGCACCGGCGGAGGGCAGCCCACGGCTCGGGGGGGACACATCCCACAGTGTGTCTGGAGGACATCCCACAGCCTGTTGGGGACGTCCCAGGGCTGCCCGCGGGGACATCTCGCAGCAAGTCTAGGGGAACATCGCAGGGCTGGCTGGGGGACGTCCCACGGCATGTTGCAGACGTCCCAAAGAGGGTCTGGGGGAATATTCCAGGGCTGGAGGGGAACATCCCACAGCGTGTCTGGAGGACATCCCACAGCATTTTGGGGATGCGTTCTGGGGGGCATTCCACAGCAAGTGTCGGGGGACAGCCCAAGGCTGGCTACGAGACATGCCACAGCGGGTCTGGGGGAACGTTCCAGGGCTGCAGGGGAACATCCCACAGCATTTTGGGGACATCCCAGGGCTTGCTGGAGGCATCCCACAGCAGGTTGTGTGCTGCACACAGCAAGTCTAGAGGGGATCCTGCAGCAGAATGGGGGATCCCACAGGAGGTCTGAGCACAGCCTGCAGTGGGGCAGTGGCAGCCCACAGCCGCTGGAGCCAGCCTGGACTGGTGCTCACATCCCCTCTGCTTGTGCATCTCAAGCTCCCCAGCTTGCAGCAGCCCCAGCCCCAGCCCCACCCCCGATGTTGCCCCTGCTCCTCTCTGTGAACAGAAACCACCTGCAGCCCCAAAATGACCTCTACTGAGCCCTGGCAGAGCTGTGGGCATGGCTGTGGGGGGACACGCAGGCTGCACCTTACTTTGTCTAGGGCAGAGCTTCACCAAAACAAATTTACCCCACAGTCCCGGTAAGAATTGGATCAATCCCAGCTCCTGCTGGAAGACCAGAGCCCCTCTGAGCTCCTGTTCTCCTGTGCTTCTCCCTCTCATGCCATAGGCAGCCCCTGCCTGGGCTTGGTATCTTTGGGTGCCTGAGGAGGGAGAACATCAGAGCCCAGTGCAATAAGTAAAACACAGAGAGTTTCCTTCCCTGCTTCTCTCACTGTTTTTCTTCTCTATTTTCTTTACTTTTCCAACTCTTTTTACTTCTTTTAACCTTTCTTCTCTGTCCTAACTCCCTTTTCCTGCCTCCCTGCTCCCACTTTCATGTCTCTGGGCCCTCTGTGCTGTTCCCCTCCTCCAGCACATCCCGCTCTCACACGTAGGTCCCTGTTTTCTCAGATTTTTCAATTTATATTTTTTTTTTTTCCAAACAGGAAGGCCCAGCCTCTGCAGAGCCCACATTTCCCTGAGCCCTCAAACAGTCTCATTCCTTGGCTGAGGTGAGTCTGAGCACAGCTGAAGGGGGCACATAACACACCGAGTGTCTGGGCGCGCTCCCGCTCGGTTCAGTCCTGGTCAGGAGCTGTCGAATCGATTCTTCAGTGGCATCCCCTGGGGGGGTCAGTCTGTCTGGAGGTGTTTTCATTACAAATGTGGCCTTTTTTGGGTGCTTACGGTTATTTCATAAAGTGCACTCAAGACAAACATGGGCTGAGTAAATAAAGCCTTACTCCAAGGTTGCTTTAAAAGCAAATTGGGATAAGCCAACTTTGACGTGAAAGTATTAAAAATATCTGGGATGCATCCTCAGCTGTTGTAAACCTATGTTGCTGCCTGAAGCATCGGCAGTTTAAACCAGGTGAAGGGATCAGCTTCTTTTAAATTTTATTTGTGTCCCAGAAACTAAAAATTAATGTAAACCAGGACAATTTTTTTTTTCACAATCCCCAGGTGCCCAGAACTTTCAAAAACAAATTATCACTTTCAGTGCTGAATCTCCTGATCTCTAAAAAACACTATAGAATTAAGGTGAAACAATAAGGGGGAAGGGAAGAATTTTTGTTAAGTTTTATGTAGACTCAGTCATTACTTGTAAAAGTCATTTTGCATAAAAAGTAAAGTGTAAAAGTAAAGTTTCATTTATGAGAGATTGCCAGTCCTCAGCCAGGAAGGGTAGTATTATACATTAGAATGGCTGAGCTGTAAACTTACTAGAACCCACCCTAACACCAATATTCTTACTACCAACTTGTGCTAAATCTGGTTTGCTATTAGAAGAGACCTTACACATCTATGTGGCCTTTAGGTGACTACAGAATAGTAATGAAATATTAATCAAATCCAATTAAATTATTTCTATTCTTAAGAAAAAGTCTGAGTTGAGGAGGTAACTCTCTGGATTTCAGTGTCATTACCTCCTAGGTGTAATTGTTCAACTACTAAAGCAGTAAAAATCCACAACATGTCTTAAATGTAAATCTTCATAGTGCCCATCTCACGAATGCACCAGAATTTCAGAAGTTCCTGTGTTTCTTTGATCCACTTTGAAGAGTAGCCTCATATTAGTTTTCTTCCTTTGAAAAGAGTTTTTTTCCGTAGTTGGGTTTTTACTGAACAAATTCATTCTGAAACATGTAACATTTCTCTTTGTATCCATTCAGTCTTTGCTGGTAGGAGATCAAATCCACCCTGGAGTGCAGCTGGGGCTGGGAGGGAGAGCACAAGGACCCATCCTGGGGCAGAACCAGCTCTCCAGCCTCTTACTTTATCACAATTAAGTACCATCCCCATTCCTCCACATAAATACTTGTCCAGCTGACACCCGTGATACTCTCCCAGTGTAAAGGAATCTACCTCAGGAGAACCTTTTTCCTTCCATGTGGGAGCACCCATCAGTAGGATCCACTGCAGTCACCTGTGGGCAAGGCTTCAGAGGAGCTCGAGTCTTGGCTGTGTTTGGGAAGGGTTAGGCTTCTTCCCAAGAGGGAACCCAGAAAGTCCCATTGTCAGATCACCTTCACAAATGCACTGAACATGTTCCACCATAAAAAAAAAAATCTAATATCACAATTAGGAAACATCTCCAAAGTAATCTCCAAATTAAACTCTGAATTAATCACAATATTTTAGATTTGATACAGTATGTTAATCATCATCCAAAAGCCCTCAGTTTCTTTAAGAACCTGGAGTGAAATACCTATTTTTTAGCTTTCAGTGCAGTTGGCAGGTCTCTCTGGTTCTTCTCAAAGCCTCAATTTTACTGAAAGCTCTCTATGAGTAGGCATTCAAAAAATTCTGTGGCCTATTGAAGTGATAATGCACTATGGAATTTGCAGAATTTTGAAGACTAAGAATGTGAATACATCAGCTATCTAAAAAGATAATTTTCTCATAAAAGAAATGAGAAAAAGCATATAATGCAAGACAGGAGAATTATCTTTTTGTCCTAAAAGCTCTCTTAATAACGACAGTATCTAATTTGTTTAATCTTTCAAACTATATATCTGACAATGGTCTGGGTTCAGCAGAGTGGTGCGAGTTTGCTGACTCTCATACAGACAAGAAGAATGTCTTCACATCAGATCCTTATGTAGATTTATAATCCAGGTGTAGAAGTTCACCTAAAGTATGGAAGACATCAAATCAGTTGTCTTTAGTGCCTGGAATAACCTGAACACACAATTCATGCAAGAATATCTGAATTTCCAACCTGTAACCTGGGTTAACTCTCACCCAACATTTCTTCTTTAGGTCAATATATAATGTTCGGTGAAGCTGAGGCTTCCCAGGTGACCAGCCCAAGACCTTTCTTGATCATTTATCCTCTCCTTTGTGGATTGTACAGAAGGCAAAAGAGTCCATTTCTGCTGACATTAATTTGGGTCTCCAGCATTCACTCAACTATCATTTACCTTCTTTTGAGTTGCAAAGATTTTTGTAAATTAATTGCATGTTTTCTGGCTCTCTCTCTGATGTGGCTGGAGCTGGCCAGCACCTTCACAGGTTACCAGCAGCAGGCTGGCTGAGAAACAGAGGCTTCCTACCTGCAGATCTCACTGAGACTGTAAATGCCAGCTGGGATCCAAGGCTTAGCAAGTCTGGGCACCCACTGGTGTGATCCTGGATCACACAGACAGTGGTTTGTGTAACTGCGTAACGCACGGAAAATGAAAGGCAGTTCAGGCCGGTAGATGCAATTCTCACACTCGTAGTTGCCTTTGGAGACGTCCATGAGGCTGCTGCTTGTGGGAACTTGTAGGCAGATCTGAGAGGTCAGCATGTATCTGCCCCAGGATGGGGTGCAGGTGAGGAGAGCAGCAGCATCCACACCCCTCAGGCTCAGGTCTGGCCTCTTCTGACATCAAATAAAATAATTTTTGGAAAGTCTGAAGGGAAGTGCAGATTTTAAGATCAGAAGAGGCACTACTGTCAGCATTCCTACTAAATCATGCCATAAATTTCATTAGTGAATCCTGAATATGGAGAGGTAAGTTGTGTTTTAAACTAGCCCAAATGTCAAGAGAAATCAAATACTGACTTTGATAACAATGAAGAATTCACCGCTTCCCTCAGCAAACTGCTCCAACTCTTAAAACCTTATTCCCTGTTTGAATTCCACTAGTCTGGACCACCAGATAATATTATACCCTCTAATTTAAGGAATTTTCACCTTCTGCATGTAATTATGAACTGGGAATGTTAATAAAGACCTGTTTATTAACACTGAGCTCTCTTACTTTTTCACGACACAGCAACATTTTTGTCACCATCAAGTGATTCTGGTATCTCCAAGCCCTTTCCAAGAGATCAACAAACTTTGTAAAGTTTCTGGCACAGTTTCAGGAATATTTTCACCTCATAGGTTTAGCCACACCTCTCTCTTCTTAGTTACATA
This sequence comes from Lophotriccus pileatus, assembly GCA_035583135.1. Taxonomy (NCBI): domain Eukaryota; kingdom Metazoa; phylum Chordata; class Aves; order Passeriformes; family Tyrannidae; genus Lophotriccus; species Lophotriccus pileatus. The sequence goes on along the minus strand of JAWWES010000024.1, from coordinate 3,719,225 downwards.
TTCTTGCAGACCAAATCAATGATCAGTGTATAAACAGAAACAGCCTTGTGAATACACTAATAAAAATGAACCAGATTAACAAAGATCTTCAGCAATAAAACACATCTATAAGTGTTTTTATTTCTGAGGGCAGATAAGAATAATTGCA
>JAWWES010000024.1:3553871-3718977 GCA_035583135.1 Lophotriccus pileatus | reverse complement strand
ACCAGATAATATTATACCCTCTAATTTAAGGAATTTTCACCTTCTGCATGTAATTATGAACTGGGAATGTTAATAAACACCTGCTTATTAACACTGAGCTCTCTTACTTTCTCACTACACAGCAACATTTTTGTCACCAAGTGATTCTGGTATCTCCAAGCCCTTTACAAGAGATCAACAAACTTTGTAAAGTTTCTGGCACAGTTTCAGGAATATTCTTACCTCATAGGTTTAGCCACACCTCTCTCTTCTTAGTTACGTATTCTTGCAGACCAAATCAATGATCAGTGTATAAACAGAAACAGCCTTGTGAATACACTAATAAAAATGAAACAGATTAACAAAGATCTTCAGCAATAAAACACATCTATAAGTGTTTTTATTTCTGAGGGCAGATAAGAATAATTGCAATGAGCCACTGCTGTAGTGACATATTCCCAGTGTTCCTTGTGTCTCATTACGCTGCTTTTCAGTGCTGCTGTTGTCATAGTAGTCCATGAAGAACCTTATGTAAGGAGTAAGACGATAGTTCTGCAGTATGTTAAAAAAGAGCATTTAACAGATAAGTGCTAATGTTCTAGATTAGGGATTCTCACTCCCTTACTCTGCACTGGCTCATGTAATTGCATGAATCACTTTGATTGCGACGTACACGCTCTCCCGTCAGCTCAGAGGGATTGAAGTGGAATATTACAGAGTCTGCTCAGGAAACTGCCCTAGAATAAGAGAAAGCTGCCAACATACCACAAAAACTAACAATTTCTAGTTACTCATGAAATTTACTCCTTTGACTTGCACACAGATTTTATTTAGATTTCTACGCAGACATGTGACTGTGTTGGCAAAGTCCAGGGCAGCACAATCCCGAATGATTCAGCGGGAACTGCGGATTTATGTGATGGGCAGGGACTCAAGGCCTTTCTGTAATTTTCAGATATGTCTACATTAAAAAATGTAGAATTTTTGCCAAGAAGATACGGAATTGGTTTGGGGAGTTAGCTGGACTTTGGGGAAACATTCTTTCTACCTTTTTTTCTTCCTGCTGATTGCTTTCGGTGGGAAACAGCTCTCCTTTGCACGCCAGAGTGGGTTGGTAGCTGCGAACTGTGGGCAGGGGAGCGTCTGGCAGAGCCATGCTCTCTCCCTGCACACCTGAACCTCCACAGGGAGGGCATTTTTCATTGAGATGGGACTTACTGGGCTGTGGGGGAAGGAAATGGGAAGGCTTCCTTAGCCATAGAAATCTGCCAAACACAAGAACCGGAGGCTGGTTATTCAGGAGGGCGTCGTTGTATCTGTGCTCACACCACAGGCAGACAATTTATCGTATCCCTTGACAGGAACTGGCTAGACCAAAGCCAAACTTGTATTTAATAAATAAACTAGCCCACCCTTCCTCCCTGCCAGGGCTCTCATGGACCCTCTGGTCCCTTTCAGTTCTGCCTCCCACACCTCCCCAGGCACCACACAAGTCTCCTCTGTGCCCTTGGAAACCAGCAGGAGCACTATGAATTCTGCTAATCCCACTGTCTCCAAGGGTACCAAGAAGAGGTCACTTGTTCGGTTTTTATTTACTGTACTGGTGCCTGTTCCTTGAGCAGGTTTTTTCCTCCTTAACACACAGTTTAGTTTCTGATTTGTTTTTGTCGCTTTACTTTTCCAGTCCTTGTCTGGAACGGGGTGGTGGCCAGCATGAGGATACAGGACAGGTTGTGCTCTTGTCCCTGTTTGCCTATTAGGTCTGGAAAGAATTACCCAAGGAGGCAATGCCCAGGAACAACAGTCAGCTGCTCGGATTTTACATCCTTGGTGTTGCAAATTCCAAGAATTGGCTGGGAATTTCACCGCTGAAATCCCTTGTTCCGCACCTTCACTCTGTCCTGCTGTCTTCCCGAGGTGTGTGGCAGCTCTAGCTGTGGGGTGTCATCTGCAGGGAGGGAGGCAGAGGCAGCTGATGCCACATCTCTGTCCATCCTGCTGGGTGGGGCATTGCCCAGTGCTAATGGGGGATTGGCAGCCTCATGGCTCTCCAGCCTTCCCTGATGCTCTGGGCATTGGTCATCCAAGGCAGAAACAGGGAGGACACACACACACAGAGGATTTCCCCACTTTCTGATCTTTTTTTCAGGCCCCACATGTGGTTTTTTTAAATCTCAATTTCTCTCCCATTTTTCTGATTTCTGGCTTTTTTTCTCTCATCCCTGTACTTTGCACTGCTTCATGGGAAGGCAGGTATTCCCAGCAGAGCCCAGCTAAGGTGCCTCCAGGGCCTGGAGTACCACTGAGCTCCTTTTTCTCCTTTTCATCCGTATGCAAGATTGCTCAGAAGGGTGAAAATTCCAGCGAAATGGCATGTTAGCAAAAAGCATGCATTAACAACCCTGTGGGGATGGCTGCAAAATGCTTCCCCTCACCAGAGCTACCTCCAGCATGGAAACTTCACTTACTACTCCCTTAAGGAGCTTAGAAAATTGTAATGTCTCTCTAGTGACTTATATTTCTGAGAATCCCAGAGCACTTAGTAAATTGCATCCTCCTGATTTCCTTCAGCTGTGGCTGGGGCACAACCAGACCTGGGGTGACAGCTGGCAGGTGTTTAAGTTCACAAGCCCACATTGAAGAACAACTTTGGCTAGACAAGAAAAAGAGCCCCACCCCTGGCTTGGTGGTGGTGGGGTTTGGGGTTTTCACTTAGGATGCAGAAAATAAAGTGCTAATGTGGAGCTTAGATGTATTTGGGCTGTTCTGAGGAAAAGTCATGGAGTTCTCAGCATCACCAAGAAGTCAGCAACTTGGGTTTATCTTTCACCTGGATACAGCTGACAAGCTGCTCAGGAGGGTGAGTCCTGCACATGCAAGTGAGGGCATGGCCTGGGGCTGCAGCCCTGCGATCACTTCATTGCTTGGCTGGGTTAATCTGACCAAGAGGTGCACACTAACACCAGGGCAGGGCAGGAGGAGGTGGCTGTGGGCAGGAGGCATCAGGGAAGCCCCGGCTGCATCTGCAGCTCAGCGCGCCCGCCAAGCCTCGGCTTTCGAGGGAAGAGCGTGACCTTCTGCATCATCTCCTGAGGACGAGCTGCTACAAAGGACAAATTATCCACCTCATCCTCCTACTTCCCACTCTGTTCTTCTGCCAGCTCGCTTTTCAAGAGCCACTAGTGCAAAGGGCAGCTAATTATTCCAGGAATTCAAATTGGTTGCTTTTATGGTGAAGATCAAACAAAAGCAAACCCCCAGCAATGCGGGCTGGTGTTGGCTGCCTGCATCAGCTGCCAGCTCAGTGCTGGGAAGATGTGTCTCATCCTCCCAACAGCTTTTTATCTGGGCAGAAGTCGCTAGACCACAGATGAGGAGGGATGGAGGGAGAGGAGGATGAGAACAGCAGGAGGCTGAGGGAAAGGAAGCAGCAGAAAGCAGTGTGGTTGGAGTGTGACAGGTGAAAGGTGTGACAGAGGTTGTCCGTGCTCAGCCCTGCAGCCCAGCAGCAGCTCTGCTGTCTCAGCTCTTACTGGCTTCTGGATTTGTCTTAATTCCCATTCCTGGGTGGCCTTGGGGCACGGCAGGGATTTTTGGGCCATGCACACCCAGGTTGGGTCATCTCTCCCCACCACAGACCTGCCTCAGTGACAGTGACATTTTCTATTTCCCCCAAAGCCAACATCTCCTGTTGCCAAAGGAGCCTCCCTCCTGTGACCAAGGTCTGACTGAAGCATCTTTGCCTGAGGGTAACACAGTTGTGGAGAATGGCTGAATAAGACCATAATGGTTCTTGTTGCCTTGACAATACACTGAAGCTCAGGAGATCTATTTTAACCCTGTGCTGGGGTAGTACCAGCTGATGAAACTCTGCTGGAAACAAGGCAAGTGACTAGACTTGTAAAACCAAGTTTTCACATGTTTGGTAGGATATCAGGATAAGTGGGCTTCTGCCTCTGGGGAGGGGCTGGCTCTTCGCCTGGGAAGAGTCTCCAGTCTGTCCCTCTAAAGGCTGGATTTTCAAGTACTACATAGAAAATCCCTTCCCAGTACACTACTATATTTTGGAAATAGGGCTTGAAAATATAAAAATAATCCCAAATGTTCAAAACACTGATGTTCTTTAACCAGAGCCTCATGCAAAAACTGCCAAGTCCGAAGAAAAGTGCAGCCAACATCCATAGGCTTTAGGGTGTGCAACAAAACAGGCTGTTGCTTACAGGGAGCTATAATTCCTATTTTGCTGAGCACTGTTTCTTTTACAGTGCTATTAATTCCAATCATGGCACACCTAATTTAGGAATTCCTCAGTGACCAATACACTTCAGTGCTATGACAGGAGTGTGCAGCAGTGAGAAACCAGTTAAACGTGGTTTCCTAAGCTCAGTCCATTACTTGCTCTCCAGGGAGCAGCACCATTTCCTAAAGTGAAACCTCACTTGATCACTCCATGGAGTGGCTCCATGAATAAATCAGAAATAGGCTTCCTTATGAGGATCACTGCCCAGCCAGGATTATCCTGCAGTGCTGGAGGTTCAAGATTTCTTTTTCTGAGAAGCACTGAGACATCTGATTGAGGTCCCTCAACCCATGGTTGCACGAACAGCTGATTCTCTTCAGACCTGTTGGAAGCATTGAGAGCGGAACAGGCAGGTGCTGCTCCAGCTCTTTCTAAATCCAACTCTTTCTAAACCCAGTTACTCAACTTCCTGCAGCAAGGAAGAGCAATTACACTACAGATGACGAAATATTTCCTTCAGTTTACCCAAAATCCAGCGAGTGATGTAACCAGCCATCCCTTAGTTTTACATACCTAACACAGTAAAAAGCAGGAGCAAATCAGTACTCAGGTACTTAAATCCTCCAGTAGAACCTTTTCTGTCCTACTTATTCAGTTCCCTTTCACATCTGCCATCGTGGTATCCTTACACCCTTCATCCTGCCAAGGTTAATAGTCATAGCTGGGACAGTTCCAGCTCGTTTCCTCGTCATGTCTGAGATGACATTTTAAGCAGCAAGTGCTTTGTGTTTAACTGGCGTGATGTCAAGTGCCTTACCTCTTGTAGCCAATGCTGAGAGCGTATTCAGTCAGAAATCTGCTAAATGGCTGCTTCCCATAATTACACTAATTGCCTAGGAGGAAAGAGAGAGGAGTGTATCTTCCATTGAAAAAAACGCACGACTGTTAGTCTGCACTGACCTTTTCCTGCTCTTTCCTTCTCCTGTGTGAATGAACATTATTAGCTGAAACTTCCCCGTGTCTGCTCCTTATTCTGCCCTACCTGGTTACAGCTTGGAGTGACATGGCAATTTGCATGGGTTTTTAAAAAAGCAGGTACAATTTTCATGGACATGGATTTTACCTTTTCTTAACTGCATAAACAGGATATTCTGTTGAAAATACGTCTAAATGGAGCAACATATTTAATCATGCACATAATTTTCTCCAACCGAATACTCCTGTTTGCTTACCATTAAACTCAAACTTAGGGGAAAACAAAACAAAGTGTGTGGTTTCAACAAATCAGGAACTTAAAGAAATCCCTCTGTACATTATCATCTTTATCGGCATCTTAAACAACTTCCTCTACCAGAAAAGCTGCCCAGAACGAGGACGGAAGAGCAAGCTTTGCCACAGACAAACCTGAACTTGAGCTCAACCAGCAGCACCCAGGAATTAACTCCTCCCCTCCTGGTTGCTGGGGCTTTCCTCTGGCCTGGAAATGGCTATGGTTGTTTGTGCTTCTTCCTCTAATCCAACATAAGCTGCAGAAGCTCTTGAGGTTTCTATGTACAAGGACAAATCCATCCCAGCTCTCCCAGTAGCAGGACAGAGTGATCTCCCTACATAAGAAACACCAGCTCCCAGCACACTGGGAGTTATCTGCAACGCCTGTTATCTACAGCCCCGCTCTCTGCTGCACCCTGACAGCTCTCAGTTAAACAACTGGAACCCCAGAGATTTCCCTCAGATCCCCAGGCCATCAAGAAACCCCGGAATAGGCTGCAGCAGGCGAAAGCCCTGGGTGCAGTGTGGGGAAGCCTTTGAAGCTCACATCACTTGGGTTGGAGGTGTTTTGAACTGCAGAACGGAAGAGATATGAAAAGAAAAGGCTTTTATTCTGACAGTCAAGCTTAAGCCTGCCATGACTGTATGTAAAGTGCAAACTCGGAACTTAAAGAGGGAAAAAAATAAAAGGACTGGATTCAGCGGACAGTCGGGTTTGACTCCAGCTCAGCTGTCAGAGGAATAAAGCCTTTGAAAAAGAACAAACCAAATCCTCAATTCTTTTCCCCAGCATCAGCCCCGACTGTTGCAGCTTCAAAGGCTGGGCTATGCCGTGGAGGTCCCGGAGGGAGAGCGAGGCCGCCCCCGCTGCTGCTCCAGCCCTTTGCACACCAGGACACACCACAGCTCTTTGCTCAACACTGTGGGATCCCCAGGCTGGTCCTGCTCCCCTGGCCAGGCTGCTGCCTGCCCACACCCCCACACCTGAGAGGAAATGGGGGGCTCATTCCCTGGCCCTGCCTGATGTTGTGTCTCCCCTTTGGGGTTACTCTCATGGCAGCACTGGGTTTGGGTCAGTGCCACCTCTCGTGTGCTCGTTTAGGAAATGAGTGAGTAATTGCCATCTCTGCTTTGTACCTCCAGCATCTGCTCCTACACCTCCAGGCTCGGGGGTGACCTTACTGCCAGAGCTCGCTGGTGATCCAAAGGCAAAGGTGTGCTGAGGCAATTTGCATGCAGAGACAGCGAACCCAACAGGCAGAGCTGGATGTCAGGGCAGAAACCAAAGCGGCTCGTAATTACCGGGGTTGTATTTGCCTTTCCAAAGGGCACAGCATTTTATGCGATTCATTAAGATTAGAGCCCTGAGTGTGCTCATCAGGGCTGTGTTAGTGTGGAGATTAATCACTTTAAGGCGCATGGCTGAGCTTTGATGGTGGTTCCCGTGAGGCTGCGCAGGCTGGCCCTTGGGTGACGTGAAGGCGCTCGTGCTCAGCACAGCCTGGCCAGCTCCAGCCTGCAGCAGGGCTCCCTCCAAGGCTGATGCCGTAGCCAAGGGCACTGGAATCCTGACTGCCAGCTCGGCTTGCAGGGGCAGGAGGAGGGAGAGCAGCAGTCCCGGGCCCGCCATGCAGGGCAGGCACGATGCCAGGAATGAGCCAGCCCCGAGGTATTTGTGTGGTCCCACCTCAGCCCTTGTGGTGTTTTAACAGTGGCCAAAGCAGCTCAGTTAAAGGGAGAGCCGTGAAACACTGCTCTTGCTGCCATAATCCTGCACACTGGTATTTCTGGTCCTGATCCCCATGGCTAGTGCCCCTCCACTGGTGGTGGCAGCGATGTAGCAAGGTGGGATGCTCTGGCTGGATGAGTGGCAGACATCAGGTATTAACGGTCCTTTTGCAGGGTAGACTGCAGGAACAGTTCACATACAGGTCACACTGGGCTGCAGGATGAGGTACATGCACATCTCTGCACCTCAAACCACACACTGGCCCTTCTCAATGTGGTATTTAATCATAACTGGGAGAAATTAATCTGCATTTTAAACCCCCTGAATATTTTTTAAAAATTATATAAAGACCTGAAATGTGTATTTTTAAGACTGCTGTATGATAAACTCAAATATTTATTACTCTTATAGTCCTGCATAGCTGCAAAATTATTACAGCTTTACAGCATCCTGACCCTTCAAGTATTTGTGTTCCCCATTGCATCCTTAACAGGGATAAGAGATAACTGCACTTGTCTGCAAAACGCCTTGGGTAAGACAAGATCATCAGGAAAATGGCAAAAAGCAAGATGCATGCTCCGTGTTGCACCGACCTCCCTGTCACTTCTGCTCAGTTTATTAGCAGAAAACATACTTTTACTGCACTCCTGCCTTCAGATTCAATCTACTGCAGGAGGTGCACAGCCACAGAGGGCTGTTTTCCCCTCTTCACTTTACGATACGATACAGATCACTCTGAGAAAAGCCTCTCCTCTCTGCCGGCCCGTTGGCAGCAGCAGTTCTACCTGGTGACGCAGGGATGGGGAATAGCTGCGTGTTCCCAGCATGTCCAGCCTGACCTAACCCGTGAGCCAACCGAGGCCGCCTGAGCATCCATGGGACGTTTCTTTTGGCATAAAGTCAGTCTCTGGCAAGTTTGCTCAGTGAGATCTCACAGACTTTCCACAAACGTATTCCTGACGTAGCACGAGTCGGGGGACAACGTCAAAGACCTTTACGAAGGTGGCATTAGCTTTGTTCTTCCACTCAAAAATTGAGCTTTTCTACAAATTTCATTACTTTTTTTTTTGACCAGAAGAGCCCCACCTTAGTTTTCTGGCACAACTATTTCTCTCCAGCACTAAATCTCATTATGAGTTGAAAAGACTGATGGAAACCGTGAGGCTGTAAAAGGAGGAAGTGCTAAAGTTGTGGCTTTTATTTCCAAAGCATGAAATAAGGTATTGAATAATGAGTTTTTCCTTTCATTGCTTGAGCCCTGTGGGGAGATTGCTACAGCTAATTCCTAGTTGTGTGTTTAACAAACTTACAAGCAAGGTCATTTGGTCACATATCATGTACGGGAACCCCATGTGTCCTTTGGGAGAAGAAAATAAGAAGCAAGAAATGCACAAGATCTCTGAGTTCATCAGAATAAATGCTGTGGTCCCTCATCTCAGCCACGGAGTGGCCATCTGACCCAGGGCACCGCTGGTCTAACAGCATTATCTTGGGGACATTTGGGGCTCTGTTGCCCAGACACTGCACATGGTCTGCCAGAGAAACTGTTCCTCTCACAGCTCAAATGGTCATCCACAAACTTCTCATAGGAGGAAATAATAACCACAAACTTTCTCACTGACACCACAGAGCTGGCCACATTACAAAGGAACTTTTCCCATTCATACCCTGGTTTCATCACATGAAGAAGAAAGAGAAAAAAACATTGCAGCAAGAGAGAGGCTGAAAAGAAAGAGCAGAGCAAGTAACAGTCATTATAAACAATGATTCAGGAGATCCTTTCCAAAAATAATACAAGCAGCTCACTTAATGTCCTACGTCAAAAATGGTGATTCCATGTCTGGTATTCTGGAACAAAGACCATTAACTATTAAGAATGTTTTCAAATATTAAACAAAGCAGAGAAAAGGTGTTGCATGGATAAATGAGCTAATGGGCTGACATCACATTTCCTGGAATCATAGGAAGGCTTGGGTTGGAAGGCATCTTAAGGATCAGCTAGTTCCAACCCCATCTTAAGCAACTCTGATTATTATGAAGCATTTTGAAGGCATTTTATCAAACTGATATCACAACACAAGCCCTCCTTCAGGAAGCTGTGATAATACCAAAGACAAAGCTGGCAAAATCAGGAAAACTGTTAAAGCTCTTTCTGTCCCTGTTCTACCTCCAGCTTCAGCTGAGTGCCTGACACTGGCTGCAGTGCCCCACGTGTGATAACATTTGATAAACCACAGCAAAATTAATGTTGCCACCCTACAATTCCTTCATTTCAGCCCTGAGAAGGATTAGTGCTGTCAGGGATGTGCTGGGATGTGCAGCAGGGCGGATGTAAACCTCCCTGAGTTTGCACCTACTCACCTGCCAGCAGCAGGATGGGGAGCAGAGCTTGGAGAGAGGCAGGAGCTCTGACTATTTTTATTTTGCTGTTTAAACGTTGGTTTTTTTTTTTTCTTCCTTTGACTTTACAGCCTTGAGTCCATTACTCACTCTGTGTCTGAAATTGAAATTATGGGAGGGGGGGAAAGTATCAGTGCGTTTACTTGGATTCATTATCTGTCAAGTGGTATAGAAGGATTAAATCAGGAAGGAAATTTTAAAACCATTCTTCTGACATGAGTCACAGGAGTAAGCTATCAGAAGCTGTGTCAAAGGCACTGCAGTTGGCAAGAAACATATAGCATCTTTATGATTCTTCCTTTTATGAAACCCAAACCATAAACAACAGGAACAAGGGAAGAGGGAGAATATAATTTCATTAGAGCAAACGTGACATAAATTTAATAATAAATAATAGCCGTTATCGAGAAAAATATGAAAAGCCATTTTCAAAATCATTAGCTCTAATCACAAATGAATTTTGCAGCTTCTTTTCCATTTTGCTCTCCTGTAATGAACTCTGATAAATTCAAGGGACTACATGTTAAATAAAGAGATAGAAGGGTCTAATTTGCTGCTTCATTAAACCAGCTTATTTCTGGAACGTCTTGCGTATTGCTCTGAATTTCCCTTCTCTGAAAGGTGGAGACAATGAACTATCTGTCTCTAATGTAGTGTGGCACACAATTAGGGATTCAAAAGGATGTAAATCTCTTCCCATCAGAGATACACGCAGCGATTATTATTTTATTACCAAATACTGTCAGCATTATGGATTTCCAACAGCTACCATGACACCTGACGTGCATGCTAAATCTGCACAAAGCATTGCAGGAAAAAGTCAGATGCAGCTTATTTACGCCACATTATTCCTTCTTACATAGGTCCTCAGTAAGTCTGGCATGGTTAAATATTCCCAGCGTGAAGATTTGCAGTGGGGCAGGATATATAGAGGATGACCTGCCATTTGGATGCATTTTTAACGTGGTGATACAGCACAAGCTCAAGTTTACAAATTCTGCTGGTAAATTCACAGAGCCCTTCAGAGCATATCTGAATCTACCTCTAGTCAGCGAACTTACACATGTGGATCTGAGACACTGGCCTTCATGGGGATGAATTTTAATGCATTAAAGTTCTTTCAGCTTCAACTGAATATTTCTTTTTTCAAAACGCACATTAACAAAAAAAAAGTTCTGTAACATCTACTTGGTTCTGGCAGGAGGAAGATGGTTGAAGCAACCCTGGAAGCATAAACAGACCCAAAAAAGACTTTGACAAACAGACTGAAGAAGACTTTGCTGTGATAAAGTAACACAGATGTTTCATTAGATGCAGTATCAGCTTGGGTTTTACCTCCACAAGAAGCATATATGTAGTTATCCACAGGAGAGACTCTCCTGGTAATCTGAGCAGCAGCAGAAGGAAACCATGGAGGCATTTAGGTGTGTGTTTGCCTTCACATATATACACCTATGGCATGGTCAGGATTACCACTGATGTACCACGGGTCTGCCAAAACTGCAAAATTTCCAGCCACTGAGCATCACCATCCCTGGTGATTTCATTCTCCTCTTATTGTCCCTCCCAGCACAAGATGGCCACAGCTAGAAGGAAGACAGCAGATTTTGTATCTAGGGCTGACAAGTTTGCCTAACAGTTTAACAAATTTATTTTAAAAGACTGCCAAACAGACAGTATTTTACACTACTTTTTAATAATAATTTCTATGAAAATTGGTTTAATGGTAGATCAGTATCACTAGTAAGAGAACAGGTTAACTATGTGTGGAATTTATGGAGAATCTTCAATACATACTCCTTAGGATACCAAGTCCAATTGAAATGCAAAGCATGGTAGACTTTCTCTTTTAATGACACTTAGTGAAAATCTTCTAAATGTCTGAAAGCCTCATCCGGGAGAACGAAGTAGGAATTTAAAAGAGATATGCAAATTTATTGTCATGAAGATGACAGATCAGTGGGACATAACTAACCCCAGCTCTGAGGGTACATGTGCTGAAATTTAAAGCAAACAGGTATTGTGATCTCCCATCATGCCTCTTTCTTCACTGACATGTAGACACCCTGCTGAGGGAGAACCGTAACCCTCCACGCAGGGGTCAGCTCAGAGCACACACAGAGCCTTGAAAATCTATGAATAATAACTGTGATCATCTCCTTGCCCAGAGAAGCTGTGGCTGCCCCACCCCTGGAAGTGTTCAAGCCCAGGTTGGATGGGGCTTGGAGCAACCTGAGATAGTGGAAGGTGTCCCTGCCCATGGCTGGGGGTTGGAACGGGATGATCTTCCAACCCAAACCATTCTGCGATTCTCATGAAGAACAGAGTCTTCAGTCACTTGCAGGGTCCAAATTGCCATTCCAGCATAAAGCAAAGCAAGAGCTGTAATACATTTTATAACTACAGGGTGCAAAAAGGAAAGAAAGAAACTCCCCAGAACACTGGACTTGCAAATTTAAACTCAGAAGTCAAGACATTCAAAATCACGGTTCCCGCAGCACCCATAACTTACCTCCTTGCACATATGTTGCACGTGCTGCTGGGTATGAGGTTGTATTTATGTCTTGCTCTTTCTCTTCCAGGAGCAGAGTTATGGCTGTTGGGGGAACCGTAAGTTTGATTTTCCTGACTTCTGTGCATTGAATCTTCAGGAAAGTAAAAAAAAAACCCAACCCACTTATTGGGATGGTAGCAAACATGTCTCTCTCTGTTTTATTTTATTTCCACATCCTTTTCTGCTCCTCTGCCTCTTCACAGCCAGCTAAAAGTGTGGACTTTACATACATGGAGAGGAATAGTTGTTAAAAAGAAGCCATCTGTGCCTTCTATAGGAAAAAATTCTTCACCAAAAGGCACTGGAACAGGCTGCCCAGGCCAGTGATGGAGTCACCATCCCCGGAGGGACTTAAAAGACGTGTAGATGTGACACTTAGGGACATGGTTTACTGGTGAACACAGCAGTGCTGGGGTAACAGTTATGAACTTAGAGATCTTTTGCAACCTAAACGATTCTATGATTCTTTGGAAGAGGCAACATCTTCCTACACAGTCCCAGTCCTTACAGGACCTCGTTGGAGACGCTGCACTAAAAACATTAAAGCCTTCTAAATAAGTTTTCATTACCGAAGTATTGCTTGCAGCCACCTTTTAAAATAAACTCTACCACTTTCTTGTGGGTGACTTGCAAAAATGTCTAAGACACAGTCATCCCTGTCTGGAATGTCCTTACAACATGGGTTTAAAATTTATCAAAATGCAACTGTTATTTATAGCCAAGCCATGGAGCAATCCAGAGCCCCTGTTTCAGAGCCATTTACCAGCACTCATTGCACTGGGGCATTGAAAGGTGAGGAAGACTTCATTTTCCTCTTCTGCCTGCAGTGGTGGTGGCTGGTAAGTGGCCTTTTTGCTGGAAGTAGTATCTGGGAGATTGGCACATACTTTTAAAGATTTCATCTGTTTCTATGCTGAAGCCTATTAAGTAATGCCTGTTGCAGTGTCTCAGATGTGGTTACAGTGAAAGGGTCTTTGCAAAGGCTTTGGGAGCCCGTGGGATGGTTCCCAATGACATGGATAACCCTTGGACTGAGTCCTAAATTCCTTTGCCTCTTTGACTTCCTCATTGCCTTCCCAGAATTCCCAATTACCGTGCTGTCACCCACCATGGGCAACGGCAGCAGACACAGCAGGATGTGTATGCAGGCACCTGGTCCCAGCTAAATGTGACAGAGGGAGAAATAAGCAGCACTAACAAAGTTAATACTCAGCATTTTGATGTTCAGTAGAACACTGCCGAGATGGTTTGCTCTGTAAAGCAACCAATGCTCTTTGTTCCCTTTGGTCATTTATTTATAGGAGGAAAAAAAGGAAAAGAGAATTAACCTGCTCTACACTACAATACTTTCCTGTAGAAGCCCTACCAATTAAAAAAATGCTTTTGATTTGATTTCCTGGAAGATTCTGTCGTTTTCAACTCCAATGTGGGTTTATTTCAGACATATTTACGAGGCTTTCAATAAACAAAGATGCAAAGAAATGTATTGCATTTGGAAAAGTCATACAAATCGTAGATGTCTTTTCAAACAAGTTATAATGATATTTCAAGGGCAGTTTAGACCTCTTCGAATTGCATATTCTCATTACCATTCTTAGCAACAGACATAAGTCCTTCAATCTCTATGTAGTTTTGTTACTCTCTCTCCACAATTTTCAATTTCCTTACAACTATTCAGCTGATTTATTATTTCCCTTCTGTATTTTAAATGCATTGTAACCCCATACATTTGTTTCACTCTCTCAGCTTCAGTACTCAAGGTCATTAAAACCCCCAAAATATCCCTTGCTTATACCACAACTTTAAATATGCTCTTTCTTGTCCAGAGGCTTGTTATGTAATTACCAGTGGTGATATTATCTGGTTTTTATATTTTTATGATTAGAGAGAGATAAAAATGAACTCAATTGAATAAAATAGAGGAAGATACTTGCAATATCTGTGGCAATTCTGCTGCTGCCCCGGTTGCAGAGGCGATAGAGAGATGTAGAATTAATCTTTCTCAGGGTGTTGCTCGAAAGTTAACTAAGGAGAAATAAATTATATAGTATTAACATTTGACCTTTCTGATTAAGTGCTGCTTACACGTGCATCAAATTTTAACTGTGTTGCAGAGAGGCGAAATACAGGCCAGTCAAGACAGTCCTTATTTGCCTTAAAACTGAAGATGTCCTGTCAGCCTCATCTCCAGCTTGTACCTCAACATCTCTGTGGATTCACACTTGGTCGGACACCATCCCTTTGTCCCGTGCCTGGCTGGGAGCTGGCTCACCCTCCACACACACCAAGGCAGCCCACATGGACCCCACAAGTCCCCAACATACAAGGACACAACTCTGAGCAGTTTTGTTGTAAAAAGCAAATCTGGGGCTCAGCCAAACCTCCAAACCTGACAGTGGAAGCAAGAAGATAAGCAATCACACTGTAGCTCCCTGGGAATACACAATTTGTAGAAATTCAGTTTCCTAACTGTGCTGATCGAGAAGATCAAAGAAGGTTGAAGAAGGTCAGGGAAGGTTGAACAAGGTCAGGGAAGCTCAGGGAAGACCAAAGAAGGTCAGGAAATGTCAAAGAAGGTCAAGAGAAGGTCTGTCTGAGCAGAGTTGAGTGCATGGGCGGAGCAGGACGTTTCTGCAGGGTGCTCACATTGGGAGATTGGGCAGGTGCTGCTGAGGGGACTTGGGGGCCAAAGGGCTGCAGTGACAGAGCTCAGGGTGACAGCTGCTGCCCACTGCCCTGTGGGACTGTCAGCAATGTTCACAGCACAGCAACACAGAGCTGTGGGGCTGGAAGGGACCAACATTCACAGCACAGCAACACAGAGCTGTGGGGCTGGAAGGGACCTGGGGAGCCAAGACAGTTGGTGCCCTGCCCCAAGGCAGGATCAGGCCCTGGCAGACCCTTCCTAGGAGCTGATTTTCTGGCTGAGATTGCTCCTGCCTCCTCTCCAGATCTAGATCTAGATCCAGATCACCTGTTCAACACTCCCCAGCTCCACCAGCCACAGGACCTGCAGACAGCCCATCCACATCCTCCCTGCCACCCGCTCCTGGCAGCCTTTTGCCAGCTCCACGCCAAACCTCAGGAGCACCAGCTCCTCTGCAGCAGCAATTTTGATGTAGGCACACAGGGAAAGAGTGATGCAGAACACTGCAGTTGTGGTTTTTTTCTCTGTGTTCCTTAGTAACCCATTTTGTGTGCTGGAAACAAGAACACAACTCAAGTCTAAGCCCCTAAATCGCCGAAGCAAGCAGTGCAAAGACTACGAATGAGGGGCAGTAGATGGAGCCACCCAGTTTCACGGCCAGATTGCCCTGAGGGCTCTTGGAGCTCCTCACTTCATGCACATCCTTTCTGATCTGAGGCCCTTTGATCCAGATGTAAATCCAGTGAGGAAAAAAAGGCGACAGTGCCGTTCTAGATCTGTCCTCGATGGGGCTGAGATCACTACCACATGTTCCACTGCTGGCTGCAAGCAGTGTCAGCATGGGAAGAGCCAACCTCCTGTGGCGTGTTTACTGGATGGATGAGCCCAGGAGCTCAGACAAGACAGGAAAGGATCTGCTTTCATTCCCGCTAACTCAGATCCTCCCCTTGAATCACAGGCTCGGCTTAAAAAGAGGAGGGTTATGTAAACATATAGCTTGCTGTCAGTTTGAAGCTACAATTCCTTCTTCTCTACTAAAAAGTTGTGGGGTTTTTTTTTGCATGTGACTGCCAGACCTGGAGCCTGCCTGGTGCAGGCACAGCCAGTGCTTGGAGCTGGGGTAGGGAGAACCAAGTGAAACCCATCTCTGCAACACTGGTATAGAAATTCCCCATTTTGTCAGTGTCTGTGCTCACATGGGCCTCGGATCCTGTGGCTTTGGTGCTTCTCCAGGCAGGGACAGTCCTGCATGGCTGGAGGAGATGCCCAGTGCTGCCCACAGCAGCAGCCCCGGGAGCTGTGGCTGGCGGGGAGCCGGAGGGATGAGCCACAGCTTCTTCACAGCAAACTCCAGGCTCACACTCAACTTATGAAAACAAACAAAAGGAAGGGAAAACCTCTCCTGTTACTCAGTCCCGGGGCAGCAGGGCTGTGTCTCCGCAGGTGTGCTGGTTCACACGACCGCAGGCGCAGCCGGGGCCATGGCCCTGACTCACACCTGCAGGGGGGAGCTGCTGTGTCACCCACAGCCACCATCCCGTGGCCACCAGGCCATCTGTGTCACCACCAGGTACCTTCACCACGCTGGCTCCTGGCCCATCCTGGTACTGAACACAGAAGAAGCCTTTGGCGAGCCTGACACTCTCCTCTACGGAGTCACGGAAAGTCTTCCCAGCAAGATTTTGGCTTCCCCCTCCCTCCCAGCTGACCCTGCTTTGCTGTAGCCTCAGCAGGGTGTGCAGGCTCCTGCTCTACCTCCACCACCACAGACAGTGCCACTTCCCACCACTCCTCACTGTTCCAGGGTCATCTTACACGTTTTAGCCATACAAAAAAGCCTTTCCTTCACTTTTGCTGGGAGTTGCAATAAAATACCCAGACTTCAGTTGCTCATTCAACTGGGGCTGGTGTGAAAAGGCCCCTGCAGCTGCCCCTGAACCAAGTACCTCAAATCTTTCACTCTTTCTGAGTTGGTTTTCCTGGGAGAAGCTGCAAAATCCTCCTCAGCAGCTTCCCTGCTGATGATGGCAGCAGAGCCCCAGCAGCTGTTTCTGACACCCCTCGCACTTCCCTGCATGGGGTGGTTTTAAAAGCAGGGTTTGAGCGAACTACATAGCAAGAAAACAAAAGAAAACAACCCCAAGCCCAGCACACACAACTTCCCTCACATCTCTACAAAAGCAAGCAAATTTTAAACCAAGTTACTCATTCTTATCAGAGAAAAGGAGGCTACTGGTGCATCTGCTCTCCAGGCACGACCCCTCCGAGCTGGCACTGCCATCCGCCGGGACCTGCTAATTTCACATTCCCTAACGAGGACTACAGACCCGCACTGCTGACTTGCTCTGTGTTATCAGGACCATTAAAACACTCATTAGAGTAGTGCTCCGCTTGCTCTTTGGCCTTTGGAGCTCATTTGAGTCGCTTAGTAGTTGGTCAGGCTCTTGGAGGAGCATTCTTAAGAAAATAACGTCTGATGATAAATTTACAGCTCCAGCAACTGCATATTAAGTGCATTTTACTCCAGCTAGTTCTGTGTCAAGGTTTGTCAGTACAGATTGGTTGGAAAGAGGATATGAAATATTCATGAAGTTATCAATGGCACCAAGATATCCAGCTAATGATGCTGCTTAGCAGTTCCTCTCAGGCTCTGGATGCCCGGTGCCGACTGGCTCGTTAATGTAACTGTGATTTGATTGTGCCTTTGTGGCAGTGTTTGCTCCATACCCCTGACACACCACTGCACTCCTGGACCAACTCCATCTTAATTAGCTTTGCTGCCACTGGAATTAGGCGACATCTTGTAGGAGTCACTTAAATTAACTTCTGACTCTTCCTCAGACAGATGGGACCTCGGCACTCGTGCCTGCCCATTACATTTGTTTAGTCATTCTTTAAAGGACTGTCACAACATGCCGTGCTGTCTGGGTGCATCAGGGATGTGACCTTGGCTTCAGCCTCAGGTTTTGAAAATGAATGCATTTGTTGGAAGGTATCTGAGCTTTTCCAGGCAAGTGGGTTAGTAATTTGGATCACAGTGTAGAGGTTTTCAGGTAGCGAGGTCCTGCTGGCTTGCAGCCAGCTTGCAGCCCAAAATAGGACCTGCTTTGAAATCAGCATCCCACCCCACCCCCAGTGCCCACCACAGATCCCCAGCTTGGGTTAGTGATGGAGCTGGGGCCCATGGTGGTCTGTGCTGTTTGTGTCCTCATTGTGGCACAGGCTGGACTCACTCCCTGGTCCGTACACAGAGTCCTGCTGATGGGTTTGCATGAATGAGCACCAGAAGCACAGGCTGAAGCCCCTCATGCTTTTCTGGCCATGCTAAGCTTGCTCAGGAGAACGTCAGCCTACAGTTAGTCTTTGACACTCAAAAGACGGAGTGTCAGTGCCCTCTGTGGCCCATTCCAGCCAGGAGCTCTCACAGAGGGAAATGCTGTAGAGCTACATCGTATTCATGCTGTGACTGCATGCTGCCAGGGGCTACAGCATCACCCTCCTAAAGCTGGCTGCACTGTGCTAGAGGCTGCAGGAAAGCTGGAAGAAGCCCAGATGGTACAGGATGGATTATTCTGGAGTATTCCAGCCCAAATTCTGGACGACAAAACTTTAAGAGATTTCTACAAACTTTAGCAATGCTGGAAGGGGGCTGGGGTGAGGCTGTTTGGTACCTGGAGGTCACTGTGCTGCAGAACTGGCCCCATCACAGTGGCCAGGACTTTTGTCTGCTGCAGGCATTGTCCTTTACCCACCACAGGAAAAGCATCCGCTGATCCTCTCACACAGCCCTTGCTTTAGTTTGAGTCCAGAGCCACAAAGGGATGGAATACCTACAGCCATACCCCTGTGTTTGGGTGCAGGAGCAGACCTGAAAACCTGAACTGATGGTTAGTCAAGACACTGTTCAGACTTGGCCATCTACTTGATTTTATCTGAAGCTGAGAGCAGTCAGTGCTCTTAGTTTCCATGGTTTAAAAAAAAAGAGGGAAAAAAAAAAAGGAAAAATAAAGGAGGTTCACATTGCTTCCTCCCTGGAGGTTTGCTTTCAAGTTTCAGCTTCAAACAAGCCCAGATTTCAAAGTTCCAACACACACATTGTTCTTCATGCAGACCATGCAGGCCGAAGGATTCCCCTGCACCTTCCCACAGCGTGCAGCCCCTGCTGCTCCCTGCCTGACGTACTGCACAGCTTAGCAGTGACAGAAATAAACCCACAGCCCTTGCAGGACCCGAGCAGACACATGTGATGTACAGGTTTGGGTGCATTTCCCTCCTTTCTCTCAAGATGATTTGTAAGATACTGGCAACACCACTGTTCTCTTCTGAAGCAGTAGCATCTTACTGGCAGAACCATGTCCCAGCGTTTGTGAAACTCACAGTGAGGAGCAACAAAAAGCTGTGCTTCCACCATGCTTTGTGCTACTCCAGGCTTACTTTAGTGCCTGCACTGCTGCTGCTTTAATTCAATAACTCTAACTTTTAAAGGCAGGCTTAATCTGCCGTACTGTGCCCTCTCTGTTGCGAGTCATCTTTCCTTATTCCAAGCAATTTAGTCCCTGATGCAGCAAGGCACTTAAATCCATGCTTAAGTGTCATCTAATTCAATGCCTGGGCGTTAGCTCTTGCAGAGTCAGAGTTACAAGGCTGTCAAATCCTCTCCTGCAGGGAGGATGGGACTCTGTGTGATGTGGTGTTCCTCCGTGGGGTACATGATGTCTCTGGGTCATTCATGGTCTTGCTGACCTGGAGCTGCCCAGCTGAGTACAATGGCTTTGTGGGGAATTACAGGGAATGTCTCCAAGTCTCCTAGCTGCAACCACTCTGGAATGAGCTTATCAAACCACACTGGGCTTGGAGGCCATGCTCCAAGCCCTCATTCTGTGGTTTGGTTCAATGAATATTATTCACATAGAAATAGCCATGGTTTGGCATTCATTCCCTTATCCATGCTAAGATCTCCTCCTGTTATTTCTGTGGTGATCCCTGAGTGCTACCTGCCCCATGAGGCAAGATCAGAGCCACTGTCCACAGCCCCACAGCCCCCACCACTCAATTTCCATGACTCCAGGAACACTGTCCCTGTGCAAAGTGTCTGCTCTCTAAAGGAAAGGAGCAGCCATCCTCTGCACAATAGTGCACAAATAAGGACATGATTAAACCATACTGGATGCTGAGAGGCAAACTACTGCACTATGATGTTCAAAAAGCCAGAATAATGTGATGGTTATAAAGACAGACAGCTCAGGCAAAGCTTGCCTAGAGCACAGAATGATTGTCAGGATGGGCAAAAATGTAGAAAATCATGTGAGTGTGTAAGCTGCCAAAGCCAATTAATCCAAAGAACATTTTGCAACCATTAGGCTTCTATTACTGTGCATTGTAATTACTATGGGTCTGCACGGATATGATGGCAGATCTTTAGTGATACCAAGGTCCTGTTTGAAATTTAATTATTTTCATTTAATTTGTTTGTGTTGAATTGTTGCAGCACCTAAAGTTGGAAAAAGTGACTTGTTTTTTTTTTAATTTGTCATTTCAAGTGGTACTGCACCCAGATCACCCTAGCAACCAAGTAAAGGAGTCTGGAAGGGCTGCTCAGAAGGGAAGAAAGATGCTGTGGTGTTCCTCTGTCTTCTACAACTTTACAGGCGACTCATGCTGTTAATATCAGAGCCAGGAAAACAGCAGGAACATGGTGATCAAGGAAACTTCTGCTGATAAAAAAGGTACAGAGAACACTTTGCTAGGCAGTTTTGACTGGATCATCATCCTCTATGGGAGGGTTGAAGCAGCCACAGCTTATAAATAAAGGTGAACCCAAACCTTACAGTCAGGACTGAATCCACATTTTGTTGTTGGCATAAACCAGTGTTGCAGCATCCTGGACTAGGATTTCAGAAACATCATGTTGGACAAAGCTGAGATTTTAACTTGGTTGTTTGGGCTTATTCCCTTCCCAAATACAAACAACATGAGTTTATGTCACATTTAGCTCTTGATTGGCAACACATCCTCCCTGTTAAAGAGTACAATAGCCATTTTATCACATTTATTCACATGTGAATATGATGTTTCCCAGCTTGCTTAGTGCTGACCTGAGGAAGGTGAGACTTTTAGGGCAATTAAGCAAGCTATGAGTTATTAAATGAATTAATTCAATCCAGTGAATGTTCTCCCTTGTCTTCTATCCATGTGCTTAAAACTACTGCAAAATGCTGATAGTAGGAAGAAGATATGACAGGATAAATTAGATAAAAGGTGTTCTATCCAAAAAATTAAAACACAAACCCCAGTGACTTGCCATTGAAGCATCTTAAACTTCTGAAATTGAGTCTGAAGCCTATAAGTAACCCACCAGATCTCAACATCTATGGAGATGACATCTCCTCTGGACAGTGATTTGCCCACTGAGCTTCTTCCTAGCTGAGGTACTCAGTTTCCTGGGCAAGAAATGCTTATTTGCACTCTTCATAGCAATTTTTACCTTTCTAAAACTCTTCCAGACCTTTCCAGATGATTTGCTGCCTAAAACTCTTTCCTGGTTTCTCCTGGCTTCTGACCTGCCCACCACTGGAGCAGAAAGAGACCTTTCCAGACTCTGTTCAGACTCTCAGTTCTCGCCCTTTAACATTTGCCCTCCAGGGCCATTTTCTTACAGTCTCCTGCTTCCCCAGACATCCAGGTGCACCCAGTTCTCCCTGACCTCAGCCTCCCCACTCCACCCTGCACAGACACCCTGCAGACAAGGAGCAAAAGAACCGCCACTTTCTTCATCAAAACCTCCCCTGAATTTTTCCTCTCCAAACTTAGCTGTGATAGCCAGCCTGCAAGAGGTCATGCCAGTTCTTTGGGGGAAGTTGCACTGGACCAAAAGGAAATAGAATCACAGAATCATGGAATGGTTTGGGTTGGAAGGGACTTAAAGACCATCTTATTCCAAACATGCCCCCTCCCCTCCTCCACCATAGGTGGGGACACCTTCCACTAGACATACAAAAGAAGTATTTTAATTAAAAAAAAAAATCTAAAATAACAAATTCAAGATATAGCTGAATTACTAATAGAAGCACTCATCTCAGGGCATTTGCTTTTTTGAAGTCTCAAAGATATTAAAGAGATGGATTTCTTCAGACAAGCCATTAACTGCTAATCATTTTCCTTTTTGGGAGGGAATGGGTTGTAAGCTGTAAGTTACACTTCATTTTGTTTCTTCACCCAGATGTTATTTTAAGTGTCCAGGTTCCATAGTGGGACAGGGCTCTGGGCAAGTGGGACAGAGGAACCCTGTACGAACAAGGCTGCCTGGCCTCTCTGCTGGCATTCACTCAGCCCCAGCTCTTTTACAAGAGCAGCAAAAAATAGAGAGGCAGGAAAACCAGTGAGGAAGAAACCTGGCCCAAGCAGGGAGCACTGCAAACAGGCAGGGACACCTCTTCCAGGAAGGAGATAAACAGCAAAAGAAATCCCCTTTTTGCAAGTCAGAGCACATTGTTGTGTTTGTTTTGCTTCAAGAGTCCAAAGAGAGGGACTCTGACTGTCTGCTTCATCTGCACAGAGGCAGCTGAAGATTTCCAACCTGATACTCAAGTATAAGCAGCTCCTGAGCCAGCAGGAGTGGGGGCAGCACCTAGGATTTTTTTTAATATGTCTGCCTGACTTAGGAATGGCAGAGAGATTTATGATTGACAAAACTTGCAGAACTGTCTCCCACCTCCCTCACAGACCAGCCCTGACCTGAAATCCTGTAAAGCAAAGTGAAACCTGAGCTGCTCCCTCCTTCCATCCCTGACAGTGTGGGCCTCTCTTCTCTTTTCTTTGCCCAGTTCTGTATAAAACATGCAGAAACGTTACAGGCAGTCCTGTGAGCAGCAAAATCTCTGCCCTGCAGAGCCCATGACCACCATGTTATGGGTATTTACTGCTCAACCCATTCCCCAGCCATACAACTCATGCTAAAGCTCAATCCCTAACTGCAATATATCCTCATGACCAACAGAAACAACACTGTAGACAAAGGCTCACAGGTGTTTAAGCAAGTTAAAAGTGTTTCAGAAGCCTGATTAAAACCAGTGGGCCAAAATCCAGATACAGTTTTCTCCCTGGCCAGCCTTAGGAGTGGTTGTAAAACATGAGTGGTTGTAATGTTATTAATGACTATTACAAGCCTTGTAGCAGCGTTGTGGAGACGGAGCACAATGGTCTCATTGCAAGCCTAATGGACATCTCTGAAGTGATCAAAAATCCCATGAGAGCACCCTTTTAAACTGTTAGTTGTTTAAGCAATTGATAAGAAGATGGAATTGAGTAGTGCTGGGAAGGATAGAGTGTCTCCCAGCCCCTCGCCATGGAGAAAGCTTTCCTGGTTCGTCTACATCAAAGACTTGTAGCTACACCTCCTCCTTATTTGATCTTAATTCAGCTCAAAAAAGCTCTGCTTCATGCATTTCTAGGTATGACTTAGACATGAAACATGATGTGATGGTCCTTTGATGAATAAGGGAACATGGACTGGGAATCATCCGTGCCAGGAAGATTGGATCTGATTTTCGGCAAGAGGTGAACATGCAGCGATACACGCACATACATGCAGCTATAAATAAAGCAGGAGCTGTTTGCAGGGGAACAGGAGCTGAAAGCCACTCCCTTGATTCAATTCATTGTCCCAGCTCATCTCTATAATTTTATCAACCTAAAAATATCCACAAAGCCGGCGTTCTCTATGCAAATTATCATAGTTTCAAACAACACAGGGCATCAGTAGGAGCCATGGCAGAGCATAGGGATGAGGCTGGGCTCACCTCTTGCTCCTTGGGCAGTGGCTGGTGGTGGCACCACAGGGAGGAGAGCTGGCATTCCCAGGGCAGGAGCCTGGGCTGCCAAAACCTCCCATTTTGGCACCCACCTGCTTCCCACAGTCCCTCAGCAGCCACAACTTCCCAAGGAGAGACTGCAGAAACCTACCAGTAGGTCCTGTGAGACACATTAAATAGTTTAACTGTCTTTGGAGACTTCTTAGTCACTAACATGTGCTAGAAGGAAACAAATGCTACTTTCAGTGCTTTCTGAAGGGTGTGTGGGCTGGCAGCAGGCAGGCAGTGTGGTGGGAGGCAGGGCACTGAGGACAACCAAGTTTGGGGTCCAGTGCTACTCCAGACCTCTTCTGGGCCCTGGAACGTGTGGATTCCTTGCCCCCACCCTGCTTGCAGGAGAGCATCCTGATTTCTCCTCATTTTCTCCTCTCTCTTCTGAGAAGGGTAATTAATATTTCAGTACAAGCACTTAATTACTTGAGGACTTTTTTCAGCTCCTTCACTGATCCCCCCCTTCACTGACCATTTTTCTGGGGTCAGTGTTGCTCATGGGGCTGTGACGTGTATCTCTCAAAAAAAAGTGATAATAAATAATTATGAAGTTCTGGTGACTCCCATTCCAAGAGGGAAACCACCAAAGAAGGAACACCACTAGTGGTTTATGTCTAACAAAGAGCAGCATTTTCTCCCACATGTCTTTTGAAACAGGATGGCCAAGGAATGACCAAACTACAGAACAGAGAAATCAAGGTGAAGGAGGAGGTTTGGAAGCCACCAAACCCTAAAGGATATAGACACAAGAGATTTCCATTGACTCAGACATCGAAACAGAAAAAAAAGCTATGCTTTTATAGCTGACACACAATGCTTAACAGCTTGGTCAACTCAAGAGGCCCATGGGAGGGAGGAAAGATTATTATTCAAAGGAGAAAATACACCAGAGGCCGAAGATCCTCCTAGGACATGGACTTCAGTGCAAAGAAAATGCTCCAGAATGGCGATGAAAGCACTTCACAGAAGTTTGCACAAGCATGTCTCTGTTTCTGCCAGTGCATTTCCTCCCTTCACCACAGACCAGAGCAATTGGTTTATGAAAACTTTAAGACTCCTTGTCCCCAACTATCCTATGCAGGAGGGTGACCCAAAGGTCTGGAGAAGAGTATGTCACAATTACGTGACCCTTAGTAAGTGAAAAGAAGATGGGAAATTGGGTCTGAGTCATGAAGATCATTGCTGCCCTGGAGCAAGATGCCCAGACCACTGGCTCAGAGTGCAGTTGTGGCTGAGGACTGCTGCCACTGCGGCCTTCTTGGAGGCAGGGAAGGCCAGGAGCAGGTAGGATATGCAGTGGATGCTCCAGCAGGTCCTGAAAAATGTCCTGTTCCACCAGCAAGGAAACCTGCCTCAAACCAGAGAGGGCCAAGGCCCACCTCTTCCATCCAAGAGCAACTTTTACAGTGAGGGGCTTCAAAGACTGCAGCCACTGAAGAAGCCCACCAGGCTATGGTTGGCACCATTTGGTTGATGTTTATTCAAAAGATGTCCCAGAAAGTCTTTCAAAGCTTCATAAACCAGCATGGACCAAAGCTCATCTTGGACTAAAAAAATGCCCTTCTCAAAAGACTACTCAGTGGTCACTGAAAGGTAGTTTAAACAACAAGAGTTTAACCAAACCAAGACAGATATTTTTAGGCTCAGTCACCGTGCATTGAAGCAACGCTTGTGTTGAGGGTGTGCTGTTCTCAGTGCACTGCTCCCCATCTGTTGTACCCTCACTTGGGGGGGGTAACTCCCCAAACATTACTGCTGACAGGATGGCAGGAGCTGTTTATATATCCCAGAAATCTGGTTTGGTGTTTCTTTTTTTTCTTTTTTTGCAATAAACAGGTTTAGAATGACGTCAGTGGGCTAAAAAGGCACCATTATCACGTTGAATGCACGGCCCAAACCCTGCTAACATCCACAGAAGTCTTTTAGTGGCTTCAGTAGGCAGTGGATCAAGCCTGGAGAGAGTACCACCCACCGTGCCATCAAAAATCAAGACAAACTCAATTAACTTTGTGAAATAACAAGATTTACTTCCCTGCAGCCTCCATAACCCCCAGTTAACGTCAGGGTTCAGGCTTTGTGGACCAAATGTTAAAGGCTTCTCCAACATGAAAACCAGCAAGCACTAATTTTGGTAAACCTCCACCTGGCCACAGGGATTAGCTCAGGGAGAACAGCTGGGTGTCTATTGCTCCTGAAAGTCTAGTCATTCGTTCCCTTATTTCATCCTTTAATAAGCTTCACTCGAGGTAGCTTTTAAAATAAAACCCAAAGCTTGAGCAAAAACCCTTCATTCTTCCCTGACCTGGGAGGCACTTACTCCCTGCCCTGCCATCAGTGCACGTCCACCTCTGAAGCCAAAGGCCATGAGGTTGTGTCAAACCCGTTCTGCAAGATCAGCTCCTATTGCAGTGTGTTACTCACTGGATTATTGAAGATACAGTGCCAGGCCCCATAATACAAATAGTTTCTGAAAGAAAAATTAATTTATACTGTCAACAGCCCAGAGCTCCAGACAGGCCAGAAGAAAACAAACTGAAAGGCATTTTGTGAAGGCAAAGAAACGAAAAGGCTGTTTGCCTGCATTTCACCTTGCACAGATGGGAAAGTAGTACACGGGCACACTGACACTCATCACCTTTAATAGGTGTCCCAGGGCTAAATCCTCACTCACCGTGATGAAAATGTAGGGGCAAGCCTGCAGCTTGTATGCTTCAATAATAGAAGAAGCCATTTATACAGAGATGTGAAATATTTAGACTCAAAGTGTTTCATTTCACTTAGTTTAATATCACTTAACACTTGTGGAACTTCCATAAACGAAATCACCGGAGAGTCAGATCCCTACTGTGTCCAAATGTATCTGGAAAAGAAATGTGTCCATTTTCCGTGCAACAAATGCTCAATTGCAGATTTTCAGCACAATAAAATCCCCAGACTAGCTATTTAATTATTCAGCTGACTGGTGGAAGAATATGAAGTTAGAGAATTCTAAAGCCATGTGCTGGAAACTCTGAAGTAAGTCATAACAAATGTTTGCTTTAAAAAGCCACCAACTAATCTATTCAGAAGCTTTCACTTATGAGATAATGATCCTTTAGTAATTATGCAAGAAAATGCATTCTTTGTTCTCATAATCTCTCCTCATATGGTCAAAAATGTTTTCTTTCTTAGAGTTACATCAAATAGGATATAACTGGCCAGAATTTTTCACCAAGACCTTAATCCTGTAATGGGCCAGACTTGATAATTTCCATGGGCACCCCATACGAGCATAAATGTCCTGCCATGAAATCACTGTGCTGAAAAACACCCAAGTCATACTATGAGGTGTACCCTCAAATTAACAGGCTCCTTTCTCCTTCCTCTTTGCTCTCAAGCCCCTCCAGGGAGGTCGTCACACCTTTGCCACTGCCCAGCCAGTTTGTGCCATGTCGTCCATGTACCACATGGAAATGGGAACACTCAGAGGGTTTAAGGCTTAAAAACCCCAACACAGATCCAGAGTCAGTATTTATCTACCTGGTTGCAGAGAGCCTGTGGGGAAGGGGTAAAGGAGGATGGCTGTGTTCCACATAGCCAGGATTTCAAGGAATGAAGGAGAGCATTGTAACGCTAAGTCAGCCCACACTGCTGGAGTGCTGCAGGAGTTACACCGCCAGCCATTCCCCCAGACTCCTCCCAGTGCAGGATCCATCAGGATTTGGTCTATTTAACCTTCTGATGGGGCCATGAGAGCATCCAGCACAGCATCCAGGGCCAGAGCTGGGATCCAAGTCTGTTCTCATGGCACAGACTGTTATTAGCCACAATATACTTCTGGCATTAGAGAATTTATAATTGCGTTACTAATTGCATCACCAATTAAGCACAATCTGCCATTTCTGGAATTCTCTCCCAAGTCAAATGCTGTCCTTGAGGCATTAAAAATACACTGACATCCAGCAGCAGGAGAAGCAAACCTCAGCATCCTCGTTATCCCAGGATCCTTGCTGAGCTGCTGCCCATCAGATAAGCCTGCAGGAGCCTCAGCATCCTCCAGCCAGCTCAGGCTGTGCCTCCACTCATGCTGCAGCAACCAAGGCAGCCCAAATCTCGGAGGTGGCACTTGAGAAAGAAGCATCTCACACACCAGGGCAAGCCCCTGCCTCCTGTGTGTGGCTGCCCACACGGATCCAACAGACTGAAATCTCCCCTCTCCTCCCTGGGCTGAGTTTTTACTGTCTGCTTCAGGCCACACTTTCTGCAGACTCATCTCTGCTACAGAATAATTTTTTCCTACAGCCTTGAAACACGGCAGCCCTGATGAGCACTGAGCAGCCAGCACACAGTGGCAATCAGGCACCAATTTGGGACAGACGGCATCAGTTATGGGAATGTCATGCACATGGACATCCTTCTTCCCAAGGACCTTGTCACATGGCAGCCCAGGATCCCTTGGAGGAAGGATGGCAGTGATCAGGAGCCAGGCCAGCCCTCCCTGCTAAGGAGGCAGCTTGCAGCCTCTCTGGGGAGAAAGCCAGCTCCCAGCTAGCCAGTGTGCTGCATGTTTGCCATGTCTCCACTCCTCTTTAGCAGCAGTGAATGTGCACAATGTGGCTTTGGGAACAGCTTCACTGTGCACCAGAGGGGTACAAAGGGGGACACACTCAGACTGTGGGCCAGGATAGAGCTGAAGCCCCTCTCTCTCCTCTAACAGCAATGGGGCCAACAGAGCTTCTGGTCCCAAAAGTGCCAGAAGAAAAGTGCCAGTGTGTCACCTGTAACACGACAGTGACACTAAAAACTTTTGTAACACATTTGACTTTCCACTGAGGAAAAACGCAACACAGAGTTAAATATTGGATAACCATGTTAACCCAGCCTTTCCAAACTTAGGTCCCTTCAAGATGATTTTTCTCCTGGACAAGCAAAGGCCAAATAAAAAGCCAACAGATTTGTGCAGCACTTCCCTTTCCCGTACATTGATTTTCCAGACATGTCATAACTCCATTCCCAGCATCAATTGCCTGCACAGGAGTCTCAGTAGCCACTGCAGCTACAATATTGTCTGGTTTTGCTTCAATACAACTTGTGGGAGGCAGCACTGGGGCAAATAAGCCAATGCCTTGGGGCTACTGAGTGCTGATGTGGACAATGCCCTGGGGAGAAGAAGCCTCCACTAAAATCTGGGAAACAGAATCCCAAAACACATCACAGGATCACAGCTGAGGTGTGCTGAGGCGACCTAAGGCCTGCTACCGAAGGGGGAAGCTGTCTCCTCCCACCCCAGCACCCTGTCCCCGTCACTCTGGGTGATGGCACAATCCATCTTGGGCAACATTTTTCCCTCTCAGATGCAAAAGCTGAGTCTGGACTTGGGATGCTCTACAGACTGATTTAATCTTTCTTGACAACTTGTCTTCTATTGTGTGGATTTGTTTAAAAGGGAGAGAGCAGTTGTTAATGTCTACAGGAAGGGAAAGAAAACAGTCCGCGCTCCACTGGTCCAACAACCCTGCTGCCACCGCTGCCTTGTCAGGGGAAATTAGGCTGGAGGGGTACGTGTCCCACAAAGAAGTTGTGTTTTCCTGCAAAATGCTCTTTAAGAGACCTCAGCTGGCCTCTTCCTGACAGCGATACTTAACTCCAAAAGTTTCCACTGGCTCAAATTTCAACTGAGGCTGAGCTGGGGAGTGAGATACTTCTGTGGGAGTGAGTTTCTGAGGAGCCCTGAGCATCCTGGAAGCTGAACTCTACATGAAAGGCATGTTGAGGACAAGCAGTGAAGGAAATACAAATCATTTGCCTAATGAGCAGACAAACTTTTTCCTAGCTGTTTTCATTGCATTTCCAGTGGAATAATCTTGATTTCCCCTGCCAGGTTTCTGCTACTGGTCTGTGCTCTTCCTACCATTGTCGTCATTCCTGCTAGCCCTTGTCCAGTCAGGAAATTCATGGTATGTATATTTTTGTGCATGGTGCTCTTGAGATGTCTGAAAAATGTTCCTGTGAACCAGGCACTGATTTATCACTCTCTGGAGAAGATAAATTTCTGTCTGCTTCCCATATCCCTCTGTTAAGATACAGTGTGAATACAAATATGTTTGGAAAGGTTGCATTAAAACAATAATATGCCCTTCTCTTCTTATATTTTATATAATGCAGTTATTCCCATTTCACATTGAAAATGCAACATACCAGTATTTGAACAGATATTTGGCTGGGTTAGGTGAAGATGTCTCATCATTGGCTAACACTAAGTTTGCCTTTAGGATTATCTGTCTGATTTTCATAACTAAAATGGGAGAAAGTACTTAGTATTTGGTGGTTACAGATGCTCTGATCAGTTGGTTGCTCTGCAGAACTCCTGCTCCCAGCCTATTCCCCAAATTTTGTCGCTGCTCTGAACCCATCCTGCAGTGGAACCTCTGAGCTGGATCAGCTCTGGCCCATCCTCTCCAGGAGGATTTTTTCTTGGGCAAAGCACATCTGAGCCCTGCTGGGAGCAGGCTGCAGCCCAGTGGTCTCCCTGACCATCCCCCTGAGGACAGGGTCTCCAAGTCCCTCCAGGAGCTCCCAGTCCTGCACAAGGACAGGACACAGCTGATTTCTGTCCCCTGCAAGGGGGCTGGTTGCAGTGAGCACAGGCTGGTGCAGAGACCACTTTCCAAACTGCCAAAGGTACCAGGGGATGGTCTCTGGCAGCCCAGATGGCTGAGTGGGGCAGCAGCAGTGAGAGGGGATGGCTGTGGCCAGGACCTCCATCTCCCTCCCTGCAGCCCCACTTTGAGCTCCAAGCTAAACCTCATGCCCATTCCAGCTAATGGAAAAGGCTATTCAATGGGGCTCTGGGGCCAGCCAGAAATGATGAATGAAAATTGTTTAGCAGTTGTACAGCCAGAGGCCTGACCCTGCCCGAGTTCACGGCGGCATAAATCTTGACAAGATGAGCCCTCTGGACCGAGCAGGCTCCGTGGTTTCAGCCTGCTTTGTGGGCTGGCACTGTGATGCTGGGGCACAGGGACTGGGCACTGCCCCAGTTCTGTGTGGGCAGCAGAAAGTCCACTGCCTCCCCAGGGAGAAGAAAAGACACAACAAACCCCTTCCAAAAGAACCGCCAGAAGGGTCTCAGGTCCAGTGACATGTAGGAAGACCAACACAGTCTATTTGGTAATTAGCCACATTCTAGGCAAATCAGACCTTCCTATGTCCACTAAATAGGCAGAGATGCAGCACTTGACAAATTTGGACTTATAGACAAATGCTTATCTCTGAGGCAGATGTGGTTAAGGAGTGAAAAATGTCCAGCAGTCACAACCACTCTGCAGCAAACATCTCTCCATCACATCCTGCTGACCCCACTGTCCTCCACTGAAATGAACTGAGCAGCCCCAGCACAGATATAACCACAAAAGGATTTCACCCAATCTCCTTTTTTTTTTTTTTTTTTTAAAATCTCACATGTCCAAGATGAGCAATACTTCCCAAGAGAAACTGGAGGAAACAGAAAAACACACCTAGCCTTTTCCTTGGACTGGGAACCAGCAGCACTTCGTGGGCTGAACTCAAATACTCTCAACAGCTGTTCATCTCACTCAGGCAATTTTCAATAAATATGTACATTTTTAACATCCTACATATACATCA
The DNA here is from genome assembly GCA_035583135.1 of Lophotriccus pileatus. Classification (NCBI taxonomy): domain Eukaryota; kingdom Metazoa; phylum Chordata; class Aves; order Passeriformes; family Tyrannidae; genus Lophotriccus; species Lophotriccus pileatus. Next base: position 3,687,672 of record JAWWES010000024.1, on the reverse strand, counting down.
GACTCCTTTTGCAGATAATGACAAGAAAAACAAGGAGTTCCCTTAGTGATGATGTGCCCACGTAATAGAGACAGTTCTCAGGAGCTGGGAAGGCAGGGAAAGAGCAAAAGAGCAGGATATTTTTTGCATGGTAAAAGCCCTGCAATTTGGCTCGTGATACGTCCTTGGACAAATCTCTCATTTTGGCCACATTTAGGGAAAATTACCCTATAATAGCAGCAGATGAGACTTTTGGTTGATCAACAGTGAGTGAAGAGGGAAGCATTTGGACTTAGCAAATGTTTGCTTCTGCCTCCACATTCTCACTCTGCAGCATTTCGTTACTGAGGATAGTGCATGGCTCAGCATGAACCCCCTCCTTTCTCTCACCTTCTAGGTTGAAATACTGGGACTGAATTTACAATTAAAAAGAAAGAACAGCAGCTAAGTGAGCAGCAAAATATTTGCATTGTTGTAAACTGCCAGGTTGCATGAACTGTGAAGTCTCCAGGCTATTTTGGGATAATTCAGCACCTTTCAACTGTCACATAGAATTTCATGGGGGATGATGCTTGGCATTGTTTATATGACATTAGCTTCACCTTTTCATCCTACTGGGGACCATCAAATGCAAAACTGGATTAAATTTGGCAGATCACATTATATATGGGGAAGTGAGAAATATTGCTGTATCACAATTGATTTTCCCAAAGGCACCAGCCAACCTCTGATATTTTGATACTGAGGCGATAAATAATTTTCCACTGGTAATTTCCATATTCAGTAAGCTGAGAAGAGTTTTTCTCAGTATGCAAATGAGATTTATTTAAAGCACCATTTTCTGTTGCTTACAAATAGATAGGTTTGTGTGGCTGCAGGAGGATTTTTTTCCTTGGGTGTTGCAGAATGGACAGGAGCAGAGGTAAGTCCTTCATGCAACATAATCTGGCCTTTGAACTAAACCTGTTCACTTGCTGGGCTTGTCGTGACTAGACAAGAAATGTGCCAGATGGGAGCATGTGGGTGACTGGGAGTTTTATGCCTTCATTTTACTTGATTGTAAATACTTGGGTAGACACATAGATGAGCAGGTCATGCCAAAGGTTTGAGTGAGCCTCAAAGGCAACTCTGATTACATGGAGGAAATTTCCCCAGTACTAACCCTGAGGAGGCTGCATTTGGGTTTGGTCTGCAATATCCCAGTTTCTTATTTATATTGACAGCAGAATTGAAAGGCAATTGAAAGTCAGGTCCACTAGTCTTGTAGCTGAACATAACAAGAGGATAAAAACAATGCCCAGAAAGTGAAAAATGAATTCGATCACAGACATCAAAAAGGAGGTCTTGACCCAGATATACTAAAAATAGAAGCCCAGCACCATCTTTAGCAGGACCTACATTTCCTTCAAGATACCAGTGGTAACTGAATAGACAGCATTCAAACTGGTTGTTCCCCAGTACACCCTAACTGCACAGATATGGCTGAATCTCTGCACTGGCTTCTCCTAAACCTCAGGAGAAGACTTTGGCCAGCTCAGCACATCCCATCCCCCGGCAACATTCACTGAAAACACTCTGAGACATTTCTGATGGACTGGATGGGAGACAGATCGAGAAGCAGAGGAAAGACAGGGCTGGAAGGGCTGTGAACAGCACAAACAAAACAGGCTGAGGCACGTGCTGTGGTGCTGTGCCTTACTCTCCCATCAACACTTCCCACCCACGGACCCAGAGGAGCCCTCAGACAGGGGCTCTTGGATGTGCTGCACAAGCCTCAGAGGATGAATTAGCAAGAAATAAAAGTCTCTCTTTCGAGCAGCTCCTCCTCATTTCGCTCACAGGATAAATCATTCTCTGGTAGCACAGCAGTGGGAATGTCCACGAGACCCCCTTTCCCTGCCACAGCTCCCAGCCTGGCTGTGGGGCTCAGAGCCCCCTCTGCTCCCTCACTGCTCTCCAGGAGGTTTTCCTTCCTCTCCCCCTTTCCCTGGCTGGCGGTCCCCTCGTGCTCACCCGGGATGACAAGGCTTGTTACTCTGAGTCATCCCCACCGCCGCTGCTCCACCGCCGGCCCCGCTGTGAGCATCGCTAACGCGCCTGTTTCCAGTTTGCACACCACGTGAAAGCAGTTTAAAGGAAATTTAGTCCCATGGAGAGAGCCAGCTCTGGGTTGATGTGTCTCACAAACTCTAATTTAATGAGTTATGCACAGCCTTTACACACAGAGCTGAATTTGGCTCTCCGAATACATTTGCATTCGTCACTCTTGCAAGTCCTGTGATGTCGTGATGGCAAAGCCTGCCCTTCCCCAGCCAGCCTCACGTGGCACTTTCAGTGCAGGTGCCTGCAGGTACTGGAGAACAGCCCACAGATTAATCACCTTTGCACCTGCTGGACCTCTCCAATGGTCCTGCCCACTGCCACCTTGAATCATCAGTTTTAAATTTGCTTCCTAAGGCTCCGCTTTCAAGCTGGACGTTTCCTTCTTTATTTAACTTGCATAACTTACTTCCTTCTGCCGCTCTCCAGCAGGTAGGAGTGCATCTCAGTGCCTGGTTAATGAATCTCTGCTGTCATAAATGGGTGCATCGTTATATTTTTGGTGCTTCTCCTCTCCCTTACGCGTGGAGAAAGTTTGATCTCCTAAAGCTGAGAAAGCTCAGTCAAGAAAGTTTTAAAACTCCCCATGGGGAGATTTGTTCTAGTTTTTTATTGTGGAACATGAACTGCTGCCTGTTAACAAGGTGTTCCCAGCATCAGTCTTTAAATCAGGGACCTGTGAGTCTGAATGCACCAATGTAAAAACTCACACTGGTTTGTACGTCAGCCGCTCTGTGACACCCAGCAAGTACCAGAGGGATCAAAAATCTGCACTGAATTAACATTACAGAGCAACCTAGAACCAGCTTACTCAGACCAGCATCCCTCCTAACCCATGTGAAATGATGGGTAAAGTGTCCTTCAGCAAATGGTTCTTGGTGCCTGAAAGTTTAGTGCCCATCTTGAACAATTTCACAGGAAATTCCATTTTTTAAACAACTCCCTTCCAAACAGCAGACTCCCTCCCCACATCCTGAATGAAACACTGATTTAAAGTTTGCCATCCAGTTTTCCTCAGAAGAAAACCCAGGAGCAGTTGATGAGATGAAGCCTGTGCTCCTCACGGGGAGTTCAGCCTCCCTCAGAACTCCAGCCACAACTCAGCACAAAGGAAAAGAGAGCAGAGCCTGAGTCACTTACAAGTTTCCTTTCCTTGAGGCTGTTATAAATGCGATAAACCATTTTTTGTTGTTTTAAAGTGCTGCCTAGAGTTTAATAAATGTTCAAATGTATTATTAATCTGAAATATTTTACCTAAATCTAATAATAAAATGACTCAAGCACTTCAAGTGATCTCAGATGCTTGCAAAATCTTTGCAAATTACTAATTAAGCTACATTGGAACAATTGTTCAGTAAATTTTACACTCAGGTTTCATCTTCTCTTTAGAAAGGGCAGACTACAAATTTAGGTAACATAAAATGGAAGCTAATGAACTTGTAGCATATTCAGTATGGAGCATACATCTAAGAAGTGGGAATAACAACATTAACAGTGTTTTGAGATAATAGGCTATTTAAATTCATATTTGTAAAAGCCATAGACTAATTCACAGTGATGTACAGTTTAGATGTTTTCTCCTTGAGGGCACAATCCAGAATACTCTGGGATACATATTTTCCAGTGGAAGAAATCTCACACTGTGATCCCAAGTTGTGACAGCCAGCAAACAGAGGCCCTCGGAGATCACGCTATGCTGGGGATCTCGAGTGTGGAAACATCAGATGGACCTGCAGGCTGAGCTCATGCTAGAGGACAAGTCCACAATTTGGTCTCCTTCCAGCAGAGGGATGCCCCTGGTCCAGTTAACCAGCAAGTGAAAGATGCTCCTGTGCAGACAGAAACACTCCACTACAGTATGTGCCAGTGCCCCATCTGTGCTTAATGGTTGGGATGATAAATATTAAAAAGTAAATAAAGGAATGTATTCACAACACTTCAGGCACTTCAGGGCCTTATGAAATGATTTTTTGCAGGTCAGAGTACCCAGAGCTGTCATCAACAGTTACAGCAATCCTGAGCTGCACAATGGGAGTCCAGACCCACTTTTTTCTACAACTGTAAGATGAGTTTTATAAGGATAAACTCTATATCTAACAGGGCTCAGGTTCTGGTATCCAGACAATTCATAAAGTCTCATAAAGCCTCTTCTTTTTCTCCCTATGTGGTTAAACCAGTGCTGGCACGTGATGAAAACAGCGAATCCCCTCCCTAAGCCAGCCAACACAAACCTTTCAATTCCTGGTCTGCCAGTGGCTGCATTTTAGCATTGTCTCACCCGACCTGGAGCTGAACGAAATTTGGACATCCGTTATTATGGCTGTGCAACACCACATCCTGGCTTTTGATCTCCAGCACTGGCGTAAATCAGGTCCTCAGGGACCAGAAGTCCCTTGGGGTGATGTGTCTGTGGCCCACATCAAACACTGCTGGGAATCATAGATCCAGCCTTTAGTATTTATATCATGTTTCCAGTTGTCTGCAGTGTTACAATGCCAATGATTTATTCATTTATGTATTTTGCCCTTTGCACACAGTTTGTAATGCAGACGGCAAGCAAGATGCAGTCATGTTCTAGCTACTTGTGCCGTGGGTTTTTGGGAACATCACCATGTGCTTCATACGGCAAGGAACTGTCCCCCCCTGTCCTCCAAGATGCAAACACTGGCATCACTCCTCAGGTCCAGAGGCCACAGCAAAAGGTGGCATAAGGCAAAGTAGGGAAGGGGCTCCCTCTGAGAGCAGCAGCTCAGGGCTGGGCAGAAGTGGGAAGGGAGATTTAGACAAGGGAAAGGGGAAAGCACCACAATTATCTCTGATGAAATTCAGGACTTTCTTGGGACTTTCTCAATGGACTGGTGAGAATTGTTAAGACATGAAGGAAGTCTTGCAACTGCTTTTGTCCCTTGGACTGCAGTGACTACTCCTGGTTAATCTAATGGTGCAAGAAGGGATTAGCCTGATACATGCATCATTTCACCCTTTTTACAGCAAAAGGACAACAAGCCTTTTTCTCTTGACCATAGCAGAAACAGATCCTAATGGACACCATTCTTGACCAGAAAACTTCCCTGGCAAGCGCTGTTCCAGAATACTGGGAGTGTGATGTTCACTTCTGTCTTCTTTCCAACCTCTGCCTCCGCCTGGGATCAGAGCCTCTGGTCCAGCCAGAGGACCACAGGATGCTCCACATCCCCACCGTGCCTGGACAGTACATGCACTTGGCTCTGAGTGATGTGCTGCACTGTGGGGAGCTGCTGGAGCTGAGAGCATGTCTAGAAGCTGTCACGAGCACAGGTTTTAGTGAGGGCTGGGGCTCCGTTTGGGTTCCACACTCAGTTCGTAACAGCTGCCTGTACCTCTCGCAGCAGAGGGTATGAAACATCTGCCAGAGACTCACGGGTATCTCAGAGCTCTGAGTGGTGTGTGATGGGTGTGTGGCCAAAACTCAGACACAGGTGAGCAGCACAAGTGATCCCCAGGGAGAGCCTCACACCACTCCGGGCACTCACTCCACAGCGTACACACCAGCGCCGTAATTCACTTACACAGATACTCCTCATGACACTGCTCATGTAACCTCTAATTTTTTGCAGAGGATGGAAAGCTCCTCTCTATATCCAGGAGGATCAAGTGGTGTCAGGCAGCTTAGTGAGGCTCCCCAGCACAACAGAGGAGACTTATGCGGCTCTAACCTCACGGTCCCCCTCTGGAAGGATGCCAGGCAGAGCCCTGGGCTCGCAATAATCCTCACACTGGCTGCTTACACAGACACAGGGCAAAACAACCCACTGCTTCCCAAAGTTACAGTTTTAAATTAAATTCCTTGGGCAAGACTGGAGTCACCTCAGTCCTCTTTTGCCTTGTATTAGTTTTAACTCTGTTCTATTATTTTCATAACTAAGAGTTACAGCTCTTATGCTTTTTCTCCTCAGCTGCCAGCAGGTCACCTGCTTTGCTCTGGCATCTTTGCTTGTGTTTAGCAATAAGTAAACTTCCTCTGTACTCTCCCTAGAGTTCCCCAGCCTGGCTGCTGGAGGCAATGGACCTTCCTGGGTCACACAAGGGCAAAATGGGAATGAGCACTGTGGGTTGGATCCGGGTCAAACAGAGTATATCCAGCCTTGGAGTGAAGCAAAGGTTATTGTTATGGTAGCAGCAAGTGAGAAAAAAACAGGCTACACTTAATTATAACAATTTTTGTGATGATACTGAGGATGAAACTATAAACCTTGGCCACATCAAGGGGCTTTTACCCGAGGCAGGAACTGCATTAAACTAGAGAGCCCTCACACACTTATGAATTCATCAAGGCACCTTCCAGAAATATCCCCAAGACATTGCTCTGCTGATGATCAATTAGCATTGTTATTGTCATGGCGCAATAATCTTCTTCATTAGTTTTCTTTTTAAAATTCAAATGGGGAGATGATGTGGTGTGATAAACAGACAAGGAAAAAATGTGTTGCCTGTACGCAGAGTGCGTATCAGACAGTACAAGTGTCTGAGCAGATGTGCTAATGGACACAGACCCTGCACTGGAACCAATTACTTCATCATTAATAAGAAAAACAAAGGCCCACATCCCAATGATGTAAAAGGAGGGGCAAAAAATTCGTTAAAGGTAAGCAGCACTTTTACCTATTTTTAACCTACTTTTCTGTGTGCCCACCACAGCACAGCACTCTCCTGCAATACTGAACCTCACATGTCCTCACTCAGCCCTCCCTGGCTGCATTACCCTCTGATTGAAGCTTTCAAAGACTTCTTTCATCTGGTGACTGCAGGGCTGGAAAAGTTTGGTGCTTTTCCTCCCCCTTCTGAAGGTCTGAAAAATGGAAGTAATAAGCTCAGAAAAGGGTCTCTCCACCTCCAGGCTATTTAGCACACTGCTCATGCTGGGCAGCTAGCATTGATGTAAAGGCCAAAACAGTTTCTAATGATTTCTCTCCAATTTGGAAGATGCTGAGCAGCATCTTCCCATAACCTACCCTGCACTGCACATGACCCCAGTGCTGGTGCTGCAGGGAACCCAACGCAATACAGAGACCACCTCTGCTCTGAATTAAGGACAGTTTATAGTGAGCAAAAACGGGTTGTCACAAACAAACCAGCTTCAAATTTTGACTGAAAGCCACCAGTGCCAGGCCTGGAGCATTTCACTGCTGAAATCTGTGGGCAAAACCCTGACAACTGACAACAGGCTGATGGATGAAGATCTTGAAGCTTGTCCTAACTCCCAGGGAAGCGATAAATCAATGGCGCAGGAAAACCCGAAGCCCCGGAGTGCTTTAAAAGGGAATAGTAAAATTTAAAATCAATGGGAAGCGTGGCAGAAAGGCAGCGTGGGGAGGGCAGCAGAAGGGATGTGCAGCTGTTGTTCAGCTGGGGTAAGCTGCCAGCAGGCTGGATCCTATAAGCCAATTTTACTTAATAATCCCACTAATATGGAATGACACTGGTTGTAATCCTTTGGTGATTACAGTGTGGACCAATGCCTCAGCATCTCTGGGAGGATTTAAGGGACAGCACAGCATCCAGAAAGCTATAGCCAGACTTTTCCTATCAACTGAAAGAAAGGCAGAAGCAGCTGCATGCTTGTCCATACTTCTGAAGAGAAAAAAGAGAGAAAAACTGAAGCTTCCTCTCTGTGATATCTGCCAAGTGCCTCTGCAAAGCAGAGCCCAAACTCAGAGAAGAAAAGGGGGGTAAAGCACAACAGGACAGCACAACAGAAAACATGGCACAGCGTGGGGAGAAGTGCTTGAATGAAAACAGCCCAGGAAATCAAGGACTACCCCTGGGGTTTATTAAATAGCAAAAAAAAAGGAGACAACATTTACAGTTGGGGGCATTTTGAACAGAGCACCTGAAATCTCTCTGCTTGCATAAACTGGCCCCAGAAGAAGAGACACTGGGAAGCAAAAGGAAGCCAGTGAAAGGGAGCCAGGAATCCTTGATCTATCCTGTCTCCCTGGGGGCTTGTGATCACAGAATGCTTTGAGGAGAAAGGACCTTCTTGTTTCAAACCCCTGCCATGGACAGGGACAATTTCCACTGATTTCCCAGGTTGCTCCAAGCCCCATCCAACCTGGCCTTGGACACTCCCAGGGCTGGGGCAGCCACAGCTTCTCTGGGCAGCCTGTGCCAGGGCCTGCCCACCCTAACTGTAAAAATTTTCATCTTTATTGCTGGGCTCTTTTAGTTTAAAACCATCACTCTTGTCACAACAGACTGTACTAAAATGTCTGTCTCATCTTTCTTATAAGCCCCCCTTAGGTATTGAAAGGCCACGAAAAGGTCTCCCCAGAACCTTCCTTTCCCCAGGATAAACAACCCCAAGGATATTTTAGGTATCGTGTCAGGGTCTCTTACCCAAACTGTGGAGTTCCCTCACTATCAGTAATCTGAGCTTTCACTGAAGATGGACCTCAGATACTGTTGTATCTGAGCTCAGAGAGATCCACATTCTGATCTGCGAGGGGATGCCAGAAAAAAACCCCACCTTATCTCTGAATTACTACCGAGAGTTTAAATTACTGCTGATTTATTGGAAGTGTCACTCGTATCATATTTTCAGTGACTATCACCAGACTGGGAAGTGAGGAACTGGAGCACAGAGAGCAGGTTTCATAGGCCAGTGAATCACCGTGGGGGGTGCTGCAAAATTGAGAGCTGTGTATTGAGAACTGCTGGAATGACTCCAAGAGCTGAGGACAGATGCAAAATTGTTGGAAAGATTGATTCAACATCATCACCAGCAGCCTTGTATAAGCCATGTGGGCCAGGAGGCCTGAAGAACAGCTGGCCAGAGTGGACTTGCTGAATTATTGGAACAAAATTAGATAAAAAAGACACAGAGGAAATGATTGCAGCCCTTTGCATGGAGGCAAGAGGCTTTCCATAGTGGAACAGCTGGAGGGCTTGGAGAGACCATACTCTCCCGATAGTAATCACTAAATTAGTCAAATTCAGCCAGTGAAGATGTTTTATTATGAACAGATGGGAGTCTGAGGTTTAACTCTCTGCTTTGCATGAGTGTATTCGAAGCAGCCAGTAATCCTTCTGGCTCAGTGGAGGAGAGGTCTGGGTGGCAGAATCATGGATTGGTGGGAGCTGGCTGCAGCCAGGAGATGCCCAGAGCTCAGGGCAACCCCAGGACCCATGAGGGACAAAACTGAGGCAGATGCTGGACATCACCACCAATAGAAGTACCCACATCACTTCTCCCAGATGAAATGCACCCAACTCTTCCCTGGCAGCATTTTCTCTCTCCAAATGCCATTCCCAGAGGTGACAGAAGTTCCAGCTGGCTGACACCACTGTTGGCATGCCGAGGTGATCCTCTGAAAATGGACCACAAAGGAAGTCTTCTGAACTTTTATACTTCATGAGATTCAAGGCAGAGGGGGGTGGTGGTGAAATGTCTTCAGATTGTGAGTTCAGACAAGAGAAAAAGGGTAGCACAGAACCACCTTTGCTGGTTGTGAGAACACAAGGCTGCATCCCTGGAAAATGCCAAAATGATCAAGCTGATGGTGCTCCACACGCTGTATTTTGGCCATAAAACAGCATTCCTGTGCAGCCTTCTAAATTCAATAGATTCCACTCTTCTACAAAATGATAATCAGAGAAAGATCTTCTTCTGCCTCAAACAATTAGAGGGTATTTCACAGCTTGAAACACAAGAGTTTACATTTACATTACAATCTGATTTTAAGGAGTCTTGTAATTGTTTTTTGAAAATTATCATGCATTTGGCATAAGGTGCCTCTTGGGTAGAATCATTTTTCTTTCCAGACATGGTTGTGTGGTGCCTCTGGAGACACTGGAGGCTGCAGAGGAAGCAATGTGCTCTGGAGTGGTACCTGATGGGCTGGTAGGATGCTGCTCCAAGCCTAAAATAAGCCTCCCAGGATAAACAACCCCAAGGATATCTTAAGCATTGTTTCAGGGTCTCTTATCCACACAGTGGAGTTCCCTCACCACCAGAAGTCTGAGCTTTCACTGAAGATGGACTTCAGATAATGTTGCACCTGAGCTCAGAGAGATCCACATTCTGATCTGAGAGGGGATGACGGGAAAAACCTACCTTACCTGTGAATTACTACCAGAGATGCCTGTCTGCTGGCAAATGAGCATTTCCCCTCATGAAAACAACTTGAAATTTCTACCCTTTCAGTAAATGAACATGTGCCTGGCACTGCTGGAGCATTTCATCTCATATGACCTCATTCTCCATGTTCTTCAGTTGTGAGCTGTCCGTTGTCATTCAGCATTTGTCCCAATATAGACTCCCTCCCCCTGTCACCAGTGTGCTGGGATGAATCATAAGTCATATTTGTGATTGTGAACCCACATGCCAACCTACATCTGGAGAGATGACTCTTTTCAATAGCCTTAAATCTGCAGCTCCCATTGTCATGGTGAAGTTTCGCAGGTTGTTTTCCCTGTCTCTGAACAAAGAAGCTTTGAAAAACCTGCAGTGTTCAGAAATGCCTTCTTGTTCTATTCCTCCAGTGTAGGCAGTTTCCATGAACTTTGCTTATCCTTGTATTATATTAACAAGGAGACCGAGAGCGACTGAGCAATAACAGCTTTATGAGTTTCTTGCAACAGAACTGGAACTAACTCAGAAAATCATCTGAAAAGAAAACTTGTGTAGGGAGGAGAAAGAGGACTAAAATATAGCAACCACAGGTTGAATTCTTTTGCCCATCTGACCAGAACCACACATGATGAAAACTTGAGGAAGTGTGCTTGCTCTGTGGTAGACCTGTGACTTCACAGTTCAAAGATTTAGCTGAAGGAAAACCTTGGTTTCAGCCTAACTGAAGCATTTTCCTAGCTTGGACCACACCAGGGAAAGGGCAGCTCAAAGACCCCACCCAACCCTCAAAGCATTCAGCAAAATCCCAAATGCACTTGAACAACACCCAGAGGAGGCAGCAAACATGACAGGTATGAGATACCAAGACGCAATGACCACATTTTCGGTAACGTCTGCGGTTGCGTTAACCAAACTGTAATCAGCCAGAGCTAAAGGTCACCTTGGGGACAGTGTCTATGAGCTATAAAGGCTGTGGTATTCCCAGCAGACTGCACAGAGAGGGAAACTCACAGTAACTAACAGACTAGTAATTTTAAACCTCCCTAAAACCACTGGTTAATGTCTGCAGAGGGGAGCAATGATGGCAGTGAGAGCAGCGGCAGCGCTGCTGTGACTCACAGAGAGCTGGTCCCGCTGCTGCTCAAGTGATTATAAAAATGATGGTGCCTCTCACTGCTTATTTATTTCCCTTTTCCCCAACTGACTGAGAAAGGGAAATGATTTGCATTGAGAAATTTGTCTTCTGCTCTTCCATGGGCTAACCTTAGACCTGTTCCAGCGTCCTCTGCTAAATCAGTTTGTATAAATATATACACAGAAACACAAACCCAGTGCAACACTGCTACAAAAGCAAAGAGAACAAGCAGCAGTGCAGAACCTGCCCTGAAAAAGCAGAAAGCTCTGGCAAACCCTTTGCTATGTGATCCTGCATGGACAACAGCTTCCCATTAGCCGGGAGGAGCTGCCATTTCTCAGACCTGTAACAAACAAATCTTTTTGTTTGTTTGTTTGTTTAGTGAAACAACTTCAAAGCTCTCCTGGTTGTAGAGAAATAAACATGGAAAGCTGCTTCCTGCAAAGTAAAGATGCTCCTGGACTATCAGAGCAGCCCACAAGTCACTCCTGCCGCGGTCCTTGGGAGTGTCACCCACCCACACAGACACCCATCACAGCCCAGTCAAGTCTTTCTGGAGAGAAATGAATTTATGAGATCTGCAAACTGAACCTAAAACCTGAGGTGACCAGTGCACCCCTGGGGAGCCTGGATGCTGGGCAGCAGCTGGATGGCAAAAGGGAAAACAAGGACATCATTTACACAGCACTTCAGAGTCACAGCCCACCCCTGCCCTCCTACCCCAGCATCCACAGGGACTTGAAGTGCACACCTAGCTTCAGCATGCTTTTACACTCCAAGAAAGCCTCAAAAGGAGTCAAAGCTTGATCTCCTGACCTCTTCCACTGACCACATACATCAGCTGCTTCAGATGAGGGGGCTACAGATAGGCAGACATGCAAATTTCTTGGCAGGTGTTTTAATTCATCCCAAAAGATATTTCGTGGGCACGTTGACTATTCTCTGTATTTTTTATTTCTTTTTGCCTTTTGAGTATTCCCCTAGAACGCTTCTAAACAATGAATTTTGCACCTTTCCTCCCCAAAGATGATGTGCTTTTATAGCTGAAAACATTTAAGTGGGATTTTTGACTTGGCGCCTTTGTTCACATTGTTAAGCCGATCAAGCTATAGTACTTCAGAGAAAAAGAGAAGAGAAACAATGTTGTTTTGTCTGCTAACATGATTGATAGACAACTTTCAATTATTGTATCTTTAACTGACTGGGAAGCACTTAAAAAGAGACAGGCTGCTGAAAGATGGGTTGTTTCCCAGCTCAGTGCTGTTTTTTCCACAGAAAAAGTATACAAGGATGCTCTCTGGTGGCAGCTGTAGGGCAGGGCTCTGTTCTGGCCACCACACTTTCAGTTTATTTTATGCACTAAGTGATAGTCTGAAACGTTGTATTAAAATAAAATTTAAAAGTATATATTAATCACTAATTGGCTTGATTAATTCTGTTAGAGTATTCCCAGTGCATTGGCAGACTGGAGGGTTTGTTTTTTGCGCCTTCTAAAGAAACTGTGTGCTTTCCTTAGGGCTGTGCTGGGGACAGGGATACAATGTGATCCTGGTGGAGCATCCATTTCCCTTTTGCCTCTGATCCCACCTGTCCCCCCAACCCCTTCTCCCTGGTCACTCCTCTCCCTGTGCCAGCACAACCAGCCACGCTGGGTTTTGCTCTGAACAGCTCCCAGCTCTGTGGATGCCTTGGTTTCCATCTCCCAAATTTAGCCGCTTCTCCAGCCATTTTCCTTCTCCCCCAGCACTTCCCCCATGAAATAACTCCGTGCCCAAGGCACCTTGCTGCAAAGTCCTCCTCCTGCCCCAGGCCAAGATTGGATCTTGCTCTTGCCAAACAGTGAAATATCTAACTAAATATCAAACCTGAGCCAATCAATCTCAGCCCTTCTAAACACTAATAGTCTTTCTATTAAATCACATTTCAGTAAATTGTGCCAGAGATTTCTTTGGCTTGACTTTCTATGGTTATGGATTTTGGAGTGGTGGCCAGTTCAGGGGCTGGTACATGACTTCCATAACTGTAAACATGAATGCAATTTTCTTTTTGCAAGGACTGCACTACAGTTTGTGGCACATCAATGTTAAGAAAATTAATCCCTTGTGAATCCATTGCAACCCTCAAAATGACACTTAGACCCAGCAAGGGCCCTGCACCCTTTTGCTGGCCGAGTGCAAAACTGGTTTTCATCCTTTGATTCACGTGCTTAAGGCTCTGAAATGAATGGCATTCGTGCCTGGAAATGGAGACCAGTGGTGGAAATCACAGCTGAGCTTTGCTCTCACGGGAGAGTGCAAAGTTGCAACCCTGAATCCCAGTTTTCAGACAGAGTATTTTTTGCCTGGGTACAAACATCTTTCTGATGCCTTTTTGATGCTGCCCTCAGCAGTACCTTTTCTGTTGTCCTGAATATCCTCCCCATCAGCCCATTTCCTTCACTGCCCCCCTGAGTCACCTCTTCTGCACATGATGGTCCCTGGTGGGATGTTCCCCTGGAGCCACTTCAGAGCAGATCAGCAAATCCTGCCCTGGAGACTGGGCTCAGGCGACACCACCCACTGGGCAAAGGCTTTGGGATTTGCCAAACCTTTTCCCCCTCCCTCACTGTCCATAAAAGCTGACTTCTTTATACCAGAACCTCTAAAAGCAGAATTGCAGGACCTCCAGACCAACACACCTGCCCTTCACACGCAGGCGAGCCTCCCACAGGCGTGCATTAGAGACAGAAAGCATCTTAATCATCCACCCTGCTGCAAATACATTTGCAGAGCTTTAATTGATTAACAGGCAGTCCTTGCCAGCAAATGAGCGGTTGGCTCCAGGGAGCTCTTGCTTGCTTGTTTTTAAACAGTGCAAAGTGGGAAAATGGCAGGAATAAGCAGAGAAAGCTCCAGGGACCCCCAAGAGGGGAGGGCTGGTGGGAGGAAGGCAGCGCTGCTCTACGTGCAGACCTTATTACTGCAGGGACATGGAGGTCAAGGGGTGGCAGAGCAAAACAGCTCAGGGAACAGGGAGGAATTAAACTGCTTTCAGCCCTGGTCTGTCCGCTCAACTTCAAGCCATAGGGGCCAATGGTAAGACTTTGTGGATCCTTTTTAGCCAAGGTATTGCTGAAACTGCCTGAAACCCTCTGATATGTTCATCTCTGGTGACACGGTAGAAATCAGTGCTGCCCCGTGTCAGCCACGCACAGCTTTCAGCATTGCACAAGCAGGTGAGAAGGGAAAGAGCAGAGCTCTCCCAGAGAGCTCCCACAGCCACCCACCAGCCTCTTTATTATCTCTGCTCCCAGTCATCCTTGATCCAGGAGAGTTGGCCTGATTTTAGACCCCCTTGTAAACCTGAGACAGGCACAGTTCACTGGGACAATGGCTGTGGCAGTGTGACCAGAGCAGAGCTGGCAGTACCACCCTCAGCAGATAGAGCTGGTCCATTGATGGACCCCGGCTCTCCTGCGGGCTCTGAACCAGCAGGACAGGAGCTGCTCAGGGCAAAGCAGGACCGATGGTTCCCTGCTGAAGCTGTTTTGCAGTGTAGAAGATTACACAAGATCCCAGAAAGAAGAGGGTCATTTTCCAACCAGTTCAGCTCGAGGCTGCTCAGCACCTCCAGCCAGGCAGCAGCACGGCTGGGCTCCTGCTCCTGCTCCCCCTGCTCTGAGCTCGGGCTGCAGGGGGGGCTCTGCACTCCCAGCTGCAGGGGACACGCTCACAGCCCCCGCTGCAGCCAGAAAATCCCTATAATTAAATTCATGCAATTAAAAGTTGGCACAAAATCTGAGGGTGTTGCTGGCAGTGTGGGCGGGCTCCTCAGAGCAGGCAGCTGGTGCTGGCCCTCGCCGTGCTCTGCCTGAGGGGGGTGTGCTGTTTGGTTGTCACCACACAGCACCCCAGGGTCCCCCCCAAAGCTGAGCCGTTCCGGAGTGGCTCCAGGAGAGGACAGACTCTCTCTTTAACCAGCCTCAGCGCTGCCTCTGAGCTCTCACCCAGCCCAGCACAAAGCACCACGCTGACATGAACCATTAAACCTGTGCAAACCATCAGTGCTGGTTTTAGCAGGGGAAGAAAAGCAGTTTAACAAGGTGTCTGCAGCTAGACAGCATCCAGGTGCTGGCACACACAGCACATGGGAATGCATTTTAAGCTGGTATGCACTGCATTCCTCCCTCCCCTCCAGCAGACAGCCTCATCTTCCTCCAAGTGCCCACAGTGGCTCCAGTTAGATCTTCACCTCCCTAAACCAATGCTTTTCTGGTCCCAGACTCAGTCCCTAGTGATCCAGCTGCAAGGGAGGCAGCACACTGTGTCACATTCACACCCTCCTGCTGTAGGAGTTGCACCTCAATACACCCTGGACAAAAAAAGGAAAACCAACGAAACACTACTGGAAACCCCTCCAGTACAAAACCAGCATTGGCAAAGGCTACTTCTAGAAAGAAGGTTTAGCCTGAAATGGGCAGAAGACTTGGGGCAGGAAAAAGACTGCTGGATACAATCACTGACTGCTTTTACAAGTCAAATTGTGGAGGAATATCCTGCCTGCTATATTTTCTCGCAAAATTGAAATCCATTTTATAACAGAAGAGGAGAGAAGTTGCCCATCTGGGTACAAAATCCGTACCATCAGGCTCAGAAGCTCATTTACTCCGTGCAGCCTAAAAGGGAGATGCAATATGCTGCAGCACCGGGAATCTGGGGCAGTATCCAATAGTAGGAAGACTCACATCAGATTCCAAAACACTGTGAGCCTCAGCCAAATCAAATTACTCCCATTGCCGAATATATCATTTTCCACCTTAAGTGGAACAGCCTGCCTGCCCTTAACACGCTGCAGCCTCGCACCGGCGCGGAGCGCTAATGGAGATGTCTTTCCCAGGGCTGTCACGGCCGCCCACCCGCTGTTTGATGACTTTACACACGTGTGACAGGTAGTAATGTCACTGACAGCCTCTCCCTGGCACCCAGCTTTTATTCATACCAGCACCTTGTCTGTCTTCGCCGTTCCAGGGGAAGCGCCGTGCCTGCTGCCGAGACGGAGCTCGCTCCCCTGCTCAGGCTGCTGCTTTTCTTTGTGGAGAAATTGGGCTTAATTTTGCTGCTCCTGCACCACACGAGTCTGTACATCAGCTGTTGAAGGCTAAACCCCAGATCATGACAGGGCAGGCTCACAACAAGCTGGCAGCAAAAGAAATATATACAGTGTCAAATCCCTCACAAAAGCACTGACAGCCTCCTGACAGAGGATGGATCAGATATTAAACTAATACTACACTCAGTCTGAGCTGAAAGGCCAAAGAAGAGCAATCCCAAAGGGGAAAACAACATCCCCAACCTTTGCCTATCCGCTTCCTCACTAAGCTGATTTCAACTCAGATTCCCTTTAAGCACTAATGCTGTGAGGGCTGGCTCTGTCCCTTTGGTGCTGTCATTCCAGTGCTCTGCAAAGCCACTGCTGAGCTGGGAGGGGACCCCCATTCACACAGCCCCACGCACCCCTCAGTTTGAGCAATGCCAAGGAGGTGGCGACAAATGCATTTCTGAGAAGGAAAACTAACCCCTGCAAAGGCTGGAAGAAGGAGGAGCAGATTATTCCCTTCCCATCTGACAGGTTTTCCCGTTAATGCTTTTTCTCGTATTCAGTATTCAAACTATTGGGGATGCTGTCAAGATGGGTGTCTTCTCTATTGGTGTTTCAAAAGACTAATAATAGAAGTTATTAGACTATAGAGAGGCTCAAATATCACTAGGAAGAGTTTGGTAGGAGAAGTGGTATAAAAAAGGCAGGCAGCAGTCCAGCAGCACGAGAATCTACAGCACTAAGAATAATTAGCTGTAAAAATACAAGATGCAAAACGAGTGCTTAGGCAGCAGCCCCATAGAAGAGGACCTGGGGATTATAACACAAGGCAGAAATGTTCTGTTTTGGGGGGGGGGGGAGGTTGGAATCAGCCAATATCCCAGTAAGAGCTATTGCCAGGGGTAACACCAGTAGGGACCTTAAAGTGCCCAGATGGGAAGGAGCTGTAGGAGCTGAGATGGAGAGGAACAAGGAGATAAAGCACAGTTCTTGCCCCATGGGGATGTGCAGAAGGAAGGAGCGTAATTCAGTTTAGAGAGAAGAAAAGCCTCAGGAAGAGATGATAAAAATGCCCAAATCCATAAAAGGCTGCTTCAGAAAGGGATGGTGTTCATTTTTCCTACTGCTGGGAAGGAGATAGGACTTGAACTGCAGCAGAGGAGGTTTATTTTAAGACATTTGGGAAGGGAAAAGAAAACCCTCACTGACTTTCAAAGGCTGATTGAACTCTATCCTTCCCGAGAAGGCACAGGGGAGCTGGAACCAGTAAACCTTTCCATTTTGAGTTGGCTCTGCCTTCCCCCTGCTCCAGGCTAGGCAGAGAGAGTGAGCAGAGTTCACAGCAGCAGCAAACCCAAACCCTGGGCCCCTGCTCAGCCAGATAATTAAGCGAGTGTTTAGACATCCAAGCAGTCCTGCTGGCTACTGCCCCAGCACTTTGGGAAGTGAAGTAATGGGTTTGCTTTCCACCAGCTTCCCCCCTAAGAGACACAGGAGGTGGGATCTGGAGGTGGAACCCTCCTGTCACCAGCCCCATGAGCCCACAGAGGTGGTTTTTCAGGTGAAGTTCTGCTCTCTCGACTTGTAGAGCCTGGAGATAATGAAATCCTACCAAGTGCCATTTGTGCTTTAGAAGGCATGATGATGTTAATTAGTGTTCAAATTAAGCAGTAAGATAGAAGTGGGCATATAATGGACCACTAATAAATGCCTTGAGTATGTTGAGAGACGTGGGTCTGAGGAAGAATGATTTTAATCACTGGGAGTATATTAATGATGGCCCATAGACTCCCTTATTGCTGTTTCAACAGGATGGAATGCTGCATTTTCCCATTAAAACACCCATTAGCCTTGAGCCCACTAAAAATCTGTCAGTAAAGCCACATTCTGCTCATTTCTGCCCTACGTATGATGTAATTAACGCCACTGCAGGCGCTTGAGCCCTGCTCCAAATACCAACCCCAGCTCAGGAAACCCAGGTAGAGCTGGGTGGGGGTTTTGGGTACCCACCACCTCACTGTGAACACCAGCATCATGACTCAGAGCCAAAAGAGCCAGCACATAGGGGTGCATGCATGGGGGGCCAGCAGCACACCCAGCACTGAGCCGGGCTTGACTGATCACACGACGGGCACCGGTTAAAATAATTGTACTTTTCGTTTCCACACAGATGAATTACTTCTCCAAAAAGCCATTTGTGCTTAATGCCATTTGTCTGCAGTACGGTGCTAATCAACTGCAAAGGGGTTTTTGTGCCGAGATTGATTGACTCCATGTAAATAGGTGGAACCTTTAATTAAAACACAAGCGCAGACGCAGTGTCTCGGCGCGCTGACAACACGCGGCACGGACCACTTAAGGGGTTGATTCTATTTTAATCTACCCTGGCATAAATCAGGAGAAAGACCCAGTTCAGCAAAGCACTTAGCACATGTTGAAGTCCATCATATTCAGCAAAGTATTCAAGCATGAGCTGAACTGCAAAGGCAACCCAGGAAAATGATGGTGCCCGTCGAAAGGATTGTGTGACAAAGTCATTTGTTTACCAGGTTCGTCCCCATGGGAACATAAAATAGGTTCATGGCTTTGGAGGAAAACTGGTCAAGTTCATAAAGTCCTGCTGGATGATGGTTAGCCCATCAAAGAGAGTTGCACTAAGTACAAGAGGAGAAACATGGGACAACTCCTGCTGGACTGACCTGAGCTGCTGGTGTCAACACAAGAAGTAAAATGGCTTATGACAACAGAAATCAGGAAAGCTACTGAATTTCCTTCCAAGATTATTAATATCATTATTGATTCGTGGTTATTTTGCTTGAGAATTATGAAGTTTGTTTCTCTATCACAGCCTGACACAAACAGTTGCAGCAGCATGAGGCGTCAGGGCAGGTCACCAGATATGTCAGAACATTTTATCTCCACGTCAGTTTGTGCCGATTTCCTTTTGATTATTGTATTTTTACAATCCATTAGTGGTGGCTGCAGCTCAATATCAATTAAACACACTGTCACGTTTTCTAGAGTGAAGTGCTTCTCCTTTGCTTCCTCGTGAATAAAGTAAGCATTAATAATAACAACCAATGGAGCAAACCTGGCAAGATGACACAAGGCTGACAAAAGGACATTATCTTGGCCTAACCTGATGGAGAAGTCTCAGGGAATATACCATCAGAGTGGGTTGTTACTATGGCTGCTGTAGTAATTCTGACAGTGCTATGGAGGGCAGGAGGAGACAGCTCTGATTTACTTTAAAATCACCTTTTCTGGACAGTTTAAGATACCATCTGTCACATGGAAGTGTCCAAAGGGAAACTCTCTTCTGCAGAAGGAGGTGTGAATGCTTCCCGCTGGCAGGAGGCAGAGGGAATGGGAAGGATCGGGTGGATTATGTTTGAAAACACCAGCTCCTGTGTTGTTAACTTTCACAAAACAATCAGATAGCTCTTTTCCAGGCTCTCACTGGCTCTATTAGCTACAAATAACTTATTTAATGGGGTACTTTAGTCATTAGCATCTATTTTTCTCAGTGATCCCTCAGTTCCCCATAGCTGACATTGACCAAGGCAGCTCCTCTCTGGATTCCCAGCAGTCAGTTTTAGGAACAGGGGAAGTAGAGACAGGTAAAAACACAAAGTCCTTGCTGTCCTTTCTGAAAAGCCTTGATCTTCTGCAGCTTCTGCTGAGCTATAAACTAGCTGCAGCCCTGACCTTGACTGAGAGTAATACGAGTGTAGTGAAATAACACCATCCTACATCCAGGCTTGCTGCCTGTGGGATCACTGTATTCACCTTTTATGAACGAGGAGCAATTTGTTGGGTATGACCTGGAAATTGAAGTACAAGTGACAACGCTCAGTGAGGGCTGCAGGCTTCCTTTGGGGAGACAGATGCACAGCTACAGCAAACCCAGCTCCCAGGAACAGGCTCTTTCCTAACGAGATTTGACAAGCACAGTTTACCCACTGGCAGGAAATTATAATGGACAGATTTTCCCCATGAAAGCAGAAAGCCTCACGTGCAGATCAAATGCAGTGTCAAAGTCCATCCTGTGTCTTTTGGTGACTGTCCCTCGCCTGCAGTGGCTTGGTGGAGCACCACAGGCAGGCACCGTGTTCCCAGCAGACTGATGCCTCGAAACACAGCACAGACCATGACTTGCAGAGGAGAAGGGAAGATGATAACATCCCTGTCTCAACCCTGCTGATGCAAATCTTACTTATTTAAAATTATTTATTTAACGTTTCCTGTGAAAGAGCTGGAGACCCTGAGCGAAGCAACCCAGGAGGGGAAATTGCTCCTTTAGCAGGTAGGCAAAAAATTCTTAGTTGCTGCAAAGGTGACATTGCACAGGTACATGCCCAGAAGCACTCGATGAGCTTATTCCTGACATTCTTAATCAACACAATCTTTTTTTACAAAAACAGACCATCTGAACGTTTAAGTTTAGGGCTCTTATGCTACAAAAGGATTGGGGTAGAACCAGACACAAAACCCAGCTGAAATGTAGATGGTAGCCCTAGTTGGCTTTTGTGAGCTTTTTATAGAATCCTACACTGGTTTGAGTTGGAAGGGAGATCAACCTTCAATCTTCCTTAAAGATCAACCCCCATCCATGGGCAGGGGCACCTTCCGCTAGACCAGGTTCAAAGCCCTGTCCTTGAGCACTTTGGCCTGGGATATTTTTGTGTGATCACTTGTTTCAAAAGGTTTTGTGCAATTTTACAAATCACTAGTCTCTGTCACAGCCTTGTGACTCCCAAAAGTCTTGTTTTTAAAAGCAGATATTATTAGGGG
The DNA here is from genome assembly GCA_035583135.1 of Lophotriccus pileatus. Taxonomy (NCBI): domain Eukaryota; kingdom Metazoa; phylum Chordata; class Aves; order Passeriformes; family Tyrannidae; genus Lophotriccus; species Lophotriccus pileatus. The sequence continues at coordinate 3,666,478 of JAWWES010000024.1, read as the reverse complement.
CATCATGCACATTCCTGATTACACATTCCCTGATAACGGGATCACACTCAGATCCAATGCCAAACCTTTTTGCTGTTGGCATTGCAACTTTGGGCACAGCCCTGAACACAGTATGAAGTGAAAAAAACCACAGTCTCTATTACAGAGGAAGTTAATGGATGAGCACAGCAGTCTGCCCACTTGAGAACAGAGAAACCTCCCTTGTGACAAGATTTCTGATAACCAGATCTGAAATTTCTGAGAGTCTCTCTAAAAATTAAATTGCTTATTTCTAAATTAAATTGTGATTTATGATGAAGTTGAGTTTTAAAAGCCTTTAATGGAAAGGTAAATTAAGATTGAAAGTAAGGAACAACCTTGTTACAGGTCAAATGAAACATTTGATTTGATAAAAGACTAATTTTTTTGTTCCCATTTTAGCTGAAAAAAATTTCTTTTTGTGATTTTATCAAGCTAATCCTATTTTTCCTTACATTTATCAAGGACTTCCAAACTGAAAGGATCCTGCATTTGTTCAGCATTCCCACATAGATGTCAGAAGCATCAGGGACCCAATAGGATAGGTGTCACAGTGCCAGGGTCCATACCCTCCCCAAAGGCCCAGTTCCCACAAGGCAGAAGAAAAGCAGCACTTTGTCCAATTACAGCCCAAACACTGCACTGATGTACTTTAAGGACTTTAAACCTGAGCTTTTTCATTCTAACTTTGATTTGTAATTCAGTGTGGAGGCAGCTGAGTCTGGGAAAGGTCAGGCACAGATGTGGAAGCTGCACCACAAGGCTGCAGGTACCACTCCAAAAACAGACCACTCTGAGGATCCCTGGCTTGTGGGCTGGGGTGAGAGAAGGTCTGGATGCAGAGTAAGGTCCTGCCAACCACCAGGTAATTACCCTGGGGGCAGGGAGGGGAATGGAACAGATAAGCAATCAAAGAAGACATCATGGTGGTGGTGGAAAAAGCAAACTCCCTTTTTTCCCCCCCCAAACGTGACAGTGCCCAACGTGCAGAGCAGCAGCCAGAGGATCTGTCCTGCTCTCGGCAGAAACATGCTCCTGTTCTGTGTCTCCATTCCCTCCCACATCGAGCTTCACCTGCTCTCTCACCAGCTTTATTATTTCTCACTCCCAGCTCTGAGACTTTCGGGTCCACCCAAGAGGTGGCCGCACTTAATTTGCCAGCAAATTGTGTATGAAGCTCATGTAAACTAATACACCTCGGTGAGCTTTGAGAGGGAAGGGCATAAAACACGATTATGGGCATCCACCATCAGCTGAAGCCTCCCAGCAGGAGAGGACGGGACCGACCGGCGGCAGCTCCTCCCAAACCCGCAGGAAGGGGTCAGAGCGCTGCCCGCACCCTCGGCTGCAGGGCAGGACCGCCCGCGCCGCATCAGTTCTGCTTAAACTGCCAGCAAAAGCCTTCCGCGGCAGAGAACTCCCAGCTGCCAGCTCGGATGCAGAGCAGCCGGAGGCGCTTGCAGGGAGGAGACCGGTGCCAGTCGGCACCACCTCCCGGCACGGCTCCATCTCCCTGCCGAGCGCGGCTGCGGGACCGGGTGCGGGCAGGGGCAGGCGGGGACGGTACCTCCCAATGCCCCGAGGGCATCGCAGGGCGCCGACACCATCCCTCTCAGGGCGTTATCTCCACCTGCCCTGTCATCCCTCCTGGCACAGAAAGGTCGACAGATCCGCTGTCTGGAAAATGTGCTTCCCCAAACAGTGGAAGCAGTTACCATGGAAATAAAGAAAGGTTGCTCAGCCCAACTCCGCCAAACTATTGATTTGCCTCCCAGGGTTTCATAGGCTACTTATTAATGACAACAACAACAGCAGCAAAGCCAGAGGGACGCTGGGGCCAGACTAACAAATTGGGCTTGGGAAGAACCACTGGGAATTGCCGTGTCTCTGCTGGAGAAGTCACTGATGCTCAGGACAAGCCTGTGAATCGCCCAAGGATTTCAGCTCATGTGTTGCACACAAACATACAGGAGTGAAGATGTGCTTCACTCTTCAAAGCCTTGAGCAGATCTGCTCACTGAAATCCCAGATTAGACCCAGAGCAGGCTGCAGTTCGCCCCTGTTCTTGAGGGTCTGGTGCACACCGAGGTAAACCAAACAGCTACACACTGCTACTGCCTGGGATGGAGCTCTGCTTGTGAGCCTAAACACATGTCCATCTCTGTCCCAGCTGCCAGGCCCAACCCCCTCCCATCTGCAGCAGGGTGTGAAGGAATGCTCACAGCCAAGTCCTGGCCAGCTTAGAGTCCAGCAAAGACCATATGGGCAGCTCAAACTACACCTCCTGAGCTAAGCAGGGATACAAAGCTTGTTCTTCATAAACAACCCATTTCTGAAATTAGTGGTGGGCAGGTAAAACAAAGGAAAATACCCATGACTAAGAAGGTGGTGAAGCTGGCTGTTCCTGAGAGGCACCTGTAAGAGCATCTCAGATGCACACAGGCTCCCCCGAACTCTCAGCACAACATCAGTTCCAGCCCTTCTCAATCTGAGCACGCCACCTCATCCTGCACTGTGCTCCACATCCCCCTGACACCTCATAACAGGCGTCATGTTAAACCACCACTGAAACCCTTTAGGCTTAGCAGAGGACAGACAGCATCAGGAACATGCAAGTAATGACAAACAGCTTCTGACAGATGCTCAGACCCAGAAAGTCTGTGTGGCACCTGTGTAGCATTGATAATCCACATAGGAACAGTGTGAGGGGTGCAGGTATTGTAGAGACCATGTACTGCACAAAAATTAATTTCACTTTTAAGAACTAGTTGCTGTTGTAGTCTGTTTTTTCCTAATTAAAGTGACTCGGGTCAGAAACATGGACCCCAATCCAATCCAGAACACTCAGACACCTAAATACTCTCAGAGATCTGGACTCTGGTTTATGATACCTGTTGGGAAGTGGATTGAATCTGAACACTTTTACTTACATTGTTGGATCATTTGGGACACTGGGCAAAGCCTTTCCCCAAGGAGGATGTTGGTCAGGTCCTTACTTCCTACCCCCAACCTGCTGCTCTTGCCTGGGTGGGCAGGGGCAGGAACGTGGAGCAGCCTGGGCAGTGGGGATGAGCCAATCCCAGCCATCTACACATGACACATTAGGACTTCAGGGGCTTATTTTTTTTTTAAGGGAACCCCTCTTGTGTACACTTGTGACCTGGAATTAGCAAAATAGAGTCCTGAATAAAAGATAACAAATTGCAGGCTTTGTTTGAAAATATACTGGGGGAAAATGTAATGAAGAGAGTGCTTTTTGCATTAGTATGTCCTGCCCAGATGGGAAGAGCAGCTTAGTGCCCCATACTGACAGTACTTGGGGGTCACTTTTTTCTACACCCAGGTTACTCATAAGACAGGAATTTGGGAGTCAGCCTATCATTAATATGCATATCTAGGAGCATTGTGCCTCAGCAAAACTGTCTAGGACATATTTTAGCACATCAGAGCTTTGAATTGAAGATGCTTACACAGAAATACACAGATGGGTATCGGTGCAAGATGGAAACACTTCAAAATATATGTGGTGCTTGCAGCAAACCCTGCCTTGCTGATCCTTCCCTCCCTGGAAGCGCTTGTAGAAGTCCTTGGGGCAATATGGATTACTCTGTGCTCATGGGAGGGGAAGGGGATGCAATTAAAGGATAAAGTCATATCTTCTGTAAGGAGTGGGCTGTTGGGTTTCTGCAAAGCCGCATCCCAAAGCAGAGCTCAGCATGGCACAGGTGGGGTTGCAGCATGCTCCAGAGCTGCTCTGGGTTATTTCTGGGCTCTCTGCAAAAGCCAGACTGATCAGCTGCATTTATGAGACGATTCTCCTCGGAATCACTGTGTGTAAATCACTCACTGAGGGTCGGGTCTGCCCCGCTCACGTGGCAGCCAGCAGAAAGGGGCGTTCTGCTGAAACAAGAGGTGCAAGCAAAAATAGATGGGAGAGGGTTTCCCCCTGTTCTCCCCTGCCCTCAGCAGCCTGTGCACTAAAAGCAAGCCAGCCTCATCTACAAAAGCCTGAGGGAAATGAGCAGCTGAGCTGTAAGCAGAGGTAAATGAATCCTTCAGGGAATCAGTCCAACAACTGTGAGCTCCAAGGGGCTGGAAAGCAGCCCGAGAGGGTGGCAGATCCCACGCTCGCTCCAAGCACACACATGCTCTTATGGCCCCGGAGAAAGTTTAATTTGTTGCAACTGTTTCAACAAAGCCAAAGCCCCGGTAATGCTGTTACACAGTGAAATCACTCAGTGGGAAACAGCACGGAGCAGAAAATGCTGCGGGCGCAGAGGAGCTCCTCGGCTTTCATCAGGCACCCCAGCCAGCCTTGGCACCTGGGCTTTGTAAGGGAGAAGCAAGGAAAGCCTCCAAAAACCACTAAACCACCCCAAAGCAATTACAAAATATGTCTTGCCAAAGCAGTTTCTTAATTTAGTCAGGGGGTCTGAAGGGGTAAGAGGAGATGGAGAAACTCCACATAATGTCCTGGAGGGTGTTTAAAGGAAAGAGGTTAGAATCACAGAAACACAGAATATTCTGAGTTGGAAGGGGCCCACTCCTGGCCCTGCACAGAACACCCCAACAATCCCACCATGCCCCTGAGAGAATTGTCCAAACACTCCTTGAGCTCTGTCAGCCTGAGGAGTCTGTTCAGTGCCTCACCACCCTCTGGGGGAGGAACCTTTTCCTGATATTTAACCTAATACCCCTGCCCAAAACACTTGTAGCAAAGAGCTGATGTTGAATGTATTTTTAGGCCAAAGAATGAGGTTTCCATGAGGACAAAGAGCTACTTTTTGTCAAAGTCACTCCCTCTGACATCAGGGTCCGAGCACCTTTCCTGAAGTTTCTTTACACTCACTCCTCATCATTGTCACCTATGCTACAGGCAGAGGCATCCACACCATCCACAGGGAAATATGTTTGGGCTGGCAAGACCTCAAGAGCTGCTCTCTTCCCTTCTCCTCCTACAGCCTTTCTGCCCAGCCAAATCACCCCATCCTGCAGATGTTTCCCATCTCATTCCTGCCCAATCTGTCAAGTTGCCCCATTTGTATCTGCTCAGATGACAACTCTCCACCCTTCAATATCAGACACTGCCTGGACATAAGGTTAATTCTCACCAGATTGTTCTGCTGCATGCTCTGGACACAGATGTAGTTGTCTGGACCAGTTTAAACCACACTTTCTGCCTTATTCCAACTGGGAGAATTTCTTACACCAGCCTTGCTGCCAAGATCTTCGTGTATCTCAGCTCCAGCTAAAAGGGTTCATTGGACCAGGACTTCTTGAAGGGGCCAGAGGAACTTCAGCACACTCTCATCATCCCCAGCATCCATCCCTCTCCCCTCTCCCTGCGTCACATCCTCAGCCAGGCTGATTCAGCCATAAGCAGGACACATGGTGAATCACACCAGGAGCTGCTGCGAGCTAAAAATAACCCCATGGGGTGGGGGTTTTTTTTGGTGTTTTTTTTTTCTCCTTAGGTCATTATTCCTTAACTGGTCACTTCCCCTGCCCGGGTCACTATGAAGCTCCTCACAATCTCCCCCCAGCACTGGGGACAGGACCACCTCCAGCAGTCATAAGGGGGGGACCAGGGCTGCCCACCACCACTAAAAGTGAAATTCACTCTTCAGAGACATGCCAAAGCTTCCACTCACAGCTCTGGCTGCCAGAATTTGGAGCAGGCTTTGGTGCAAACCTCGCTTACAGGGTGGTCACAGCCAGCACAGCATCAACAGCAACACCGGGGCCAGCCAGGCAACCTGTCTTCTCAAACCCCCGCACTGAGTCAGGGGTGTGTGTCAACACCTATTCTGTTTGTTTCTGTACTTTGCTCCTCTTTCAGCTGGCAAAGCTGCTGCCTCAATAGGTAGCACTTCAGCCAAGAAAAATAAGCATTACCTTACATTCCCAGGCTTGTTTGTCATTATCACGATGCTCTGCTCTAACTGGGAGGCTGCATTATGCATCATGCTGCCTACTTTCAAATAATAAGCTACATGTGTAAATAGGCTCCTCGATTTCGAGATGAATAGCTAACAAATGAGCAAACAAAAACTCCACAGCCCGCCACGCTCTTGTTTAGCTGACGCAGTGGATGCCTTTATGCCTCCCGAAGGTGATACATCCATCACGCTCACAGCGTGAGCGCCTTCTGCATCGCTGTCAAAATCCAAATGCCCTGGCCCTGGATGCAGCCCTGCACATGTGTGGTGGAGGGCCAGGCTGGCACTGCCAGCTCGTCTGCGAGTCTCAGGCCTAAAATTGATGTGATAGTGACTCCTGCTACATTGTCATTATCACAGTTGCTACAGAGGGTGGGAGATGGATTCAGCTGTGCGAGGTACATCTCCTCACAGCAGGAAGGAAGGGTAGGGTGTTAGGGGAGTGTTTAATCCAAGCAGGGGTCCTGTGGGACACCCCAACTCTGAATTAGACCATTGCAGCACTCATGGTAATGAGCCCATGAGAATTTCTGAGCACTCTCCTGCTGCACAGCTTTCCCGCTCTATCAAACCCTCTGCAAATGGTGTTTCCTTCATCACAGCTCTAACTCCTTTTGTATTCCTTAATTTTCTTCCATAGTCTGTATTATTATCTATCACAAGAAGAGTTATTTAAGAACCTTTGGACTATAATGGGCTTGGCATTACAGGAAAATAAAGCAGCTCTCCAGGAAACTCGTGCTGATTTCAGCCTTCCCATTTACGCTGTGATGCATCACACTGTGCTCTAATGTCTCACTAATCTGCAGCTCAATCTGCTGTTAAACAGGCTCATGATGCAGAAGCCGCTCACTAAGGTTGCTTGATATTCATCTGTTGATTGAATCATTTGCTTCTTGTGATTTGCAAATGCGCCAAAGAGCCAGAAGCCTTTTTTCTTCTAGAAAAGTTAATTGGATCGGCATCCTGCGCTGGCAGGTGGCACTCTGCTCCTAATCCAGACTTCCACTGACTCCAGTAAGGCAGAGGGGCCACCCAGCAGGACAGGGTTCTGGGACCGAGGACACCGTGAGGACAAATTCCCCAAGAGACTATTTTCTGGAAGAATTAACCACCAGGCAGCCCATTTGGAGACGCTTCTGCCCTGGAGTGATGCCCCGTTCCTTCAGCCTCATCCCAGCATGGGTACCCCACAGCAGGGCTGCCACCAACAAACGTTGCATCTGTCACACATTCCCTGTGATTTACCCCTCCACACTTCCACCTTTCTCATTTTTTGAGAGCTGAGCATTACCAGCAGCTCCTTTGGATGCATCCCACTCAGTTATTCACAGGTACAACTACTCCTTCACAGCCTGTTAATGAAGACCCTCAGCAACATTTGTTTTTAGCTGTTAATACTCCAGCATGCCAAATACCATTTGATATCTTCCTCAATAATTAAGTGGTTAGTGCCATTGTCAACGAAGCGCTGAATGACATTTCTCCAAGGTTTCTGAGCAGGTCCCAAGCAAGGACATACCAGGCACCAGGGCTGCAGGGCTGTGATTATGTGGCTGTAAATAACACCTCGGAATATATGGTTTATTGTGGTGATAACACACATTTTGTAGGTTACATAAATTGGAGCAATCCTGCTGACAGAGGAAAAATAGTGGTGTGTGATGGTTTCGTCCGGTTGCTAGGAAATAGAGTTAGTGCTCGGGTCCTTACATGCCTCGGTGCACACCCGTGACAGATGATGGATTCGGCACATGTGTGGAGCCCAGGCTGTTAGCAAGCCCTGACTGAGGGGAAAGCAGCGACGCAGTGACAGCAAGATCCATTTAACCAAAATATATGCATTTTTCATTAAGAGGACTACATTTGTTTGCCCAAGGCGTTTAGGAAAACGTAAGCAAAGAATAAAGCCGGATCTAAAGAGACAGGTGGTCTGTGCAGGCAAACCCAGACCGGCTACGCAGATGCACAGGATGGGCTGTGTGAAGGGTTTTAACACCTGCCCAAAACCCGAATGTGAACGAGCTGTGATTTCTCAAAAATGGTCTTTAATATCACTCAAACCCCACAGAGCCCAAAGGGCCAGAGCTGATCTCTGCCCTGTGGTCTCCTCCCTGCCCCAGGGGTTTGGTGCAGCTGTAAGGCAGGTCCCTTCCCCTCCCCTTGGTACATGGGGTTGTGTTCTCTTGCATCGAGGAGCTCAGCCTGATTCCTGCTTCTGTAAATGTTTGCTGAAGTAAATTGCAGTTTGTTCTATTGGTCTCATGCTCCAATTTGCTCAAAATAGCACGACACTTGGTCAAAGGGCATGGAAGGTGTCCAGGACCACCTTCTTTGAATACATGTATGCATAAATGCATACACACAGACACTGTTAGGTCAGCTAATCTCTTCCCCTCTCTCAAGGCAGGCACAGCCCTACCAACACATCCCCAGGTGCTCCTCTAACCCGCTCTTCACCACGGCAAAGCTGAATTATATAGACAATGCTAAAGCACACACCTTGAAATAAACAAAACAGTTGGCATGATTACAGCTATGCCCTGGCCACAGACAGGGGGTTTCATCCAGTTTCAGCCAAGGGAGCTGACCTGACTTCTGGTGTCATTGTTACTGCTTATGTTACAGTGTTGTCCCATCAGGATCTCTCTGTGCCCGCAGCTGCTCCCACAGGCACAGTACTGGCCAAAATGAATCTAATTTGCTTTTCAGAGTGATTAAATTCCCCTAAGAGTTGCTCCTAGAGTGAGCTAGTGTCTCTGTGCTGCTCTCACCAAAGCAAACAGGACATCCTCTGCCAAACTCAGCAAAGCAAGGTCAGAGGAAATAAAATTGGGTTAGCAGGGTTGCAGACTCCTTCGTTCCTGTAATTAACTCTTCGGCACAGATTGATGGTCTTTTCTTTAGGAGATTCCTGGGGATTTGCAGGACTGCAAACACACAGGGAGTGTTCTTTGGTGCAAAAGTCCTTTTTTTTTTTTTTTCTTTTGATCCCCCCAGGCTGGGCACTTCCCCATTTGCAGGATGCAGCAGCTAAACCCTGTGTTTGGGCTGGGGTGGAGTCAGAGGATGGGTTAAATGCTCTCTGCCCCCTCCTCTGAAGGGTTTCTCTAGCTCACCTCTAACCAGCACAGGAGTGAGATCTCCTGAGCTTGGTGTTGGACTCAGGACAACAGCCCAGCCTGTTGTCCCGGTGGAAGGCAGAAGTAGAGCCCACTTTTATACCCTGATAAAAATGTAATTTAATCCCAGCAGCACAAAACACTTTCCAAAGTCTTTGAAAGGCCTGTGAATCCTTGATTTGCCCTCAAATCTTGAAATTCTCCTAAAGAATGAAGGGTGCTTTGTCCTTCAAGTGCCTTTATTCTTAATGAGGTTATTAAGGCATATTAGGGAGCACAGAAGAACATTCTCTCCTGGCTTTGGCAGAGTGGAACTCAGGGCTTTTTTCTCCCTTAATCCAAGCCCTCCTGCTCAGCTGCTGATGGCCCCCACACCACAGTGCCATGGCTTTGTCCCAGATGTTGGCAGAGACGGCCATTGCTTCACTCCAACATCAGTGGAGAGCTCCCTGATCCAACTCTGACAAGGTGTTTTTGTTACTATGCCTTCAGATGTTTCTGAAAAGCACACTGAGCCTTTTCCTACATGGCTGGAAGACTAAAGAGCTCCACTCTCTTTGCACAGAAAGCACAGTGGGTTTGTGTACGGACACACACCAAGCCAGCAGCCCTAAAGCCTTCAGCAAGGTAAGGTCACCTCCTTTAACACAGAAGGAAGCAGGGTCTGACTCACTCCCAGCATCAGGACAGGAGGACAACACAGATCCACGTTTCTGGCCTTCCTCCATTTCCCAGCACAGCCATATGGGAAAGGGAACGTGCTTAAATAGCTGGGAGCTCGAAGAAAGGTTTTGCTTTCAGCTGAAGTGAGACATATCATTTCCCCAGGATGCACCATTAAAGAAGAAAACCTTTGCCAATGTTATGCTTTGTAATGGAACGATTTTCATAACAGCCCAACGTGGTTCATCAGCATGTGATCTGGCATGGGATCAGCTTTCCCTTAAACCATCCGAATGGGCTACGAGAGGTGGGAGAGAGAACAGACACAGTATCTGGTTGGGTTGTCAAGCAATCCCTGCAGCAGCCTCAGTGCAGCTCAGCCCACACTGACTCGCACCTGGCTCAGAGAGAAACCCAGATGCAGCACTGCTGGCTTAGCTGGACTCAATGATCTTACAGGTCTTTTCCAACCCTAATGATTCTATGGTCCCATTACTGCCTTGGACCAGACCTCGGCAGGCTCACCTCAGCACACCACCCACAGTGCTGTGGGCTGGGGGGCACCTCCCTAGCAAGCCTGAGACCCCCTTATCAGTAGGATTTGCTTAATTTTCAGCAAGAAGCTTGACCCCAGGCACTTCTCTCCATTTACAGCAAACATGGTTAAATAGCTACCTAGCATCACCTGAAAATTCAGGCTAGTAGCCTTAAGTAACTTCATCATTAAGAAGGAAAATGCAGACTCCTGCAGAGCCAGGTCCTCTTGGTGGACCCCTCTAAGCACGCTACCAGAGCTGCTCAGAAGCACATCACACCAGCATCTTCTCTCACACAGACAAAGACCATTTGGGATGTTACTATGCAAAAAAAAAAAAAAAAAAAAAAAAAAAAGAAGGAAAATTTCCCCTCTTTTTAAAAAATGCAGCTCATTTCGCTGATGTGATTAACAGAGCATCCTGCAGGCTGTGACATTAATGGATGGGGCGGTGAGGTGTGAAACACGGGTGAGAGAGCAGGGAGCAGGGTGTGTCCCCGGAGCAAACCCTTCCCCAGCAATTCCTGGGGTTGTGCCCCCGGCTGTTGGGGGAGCCACCGGCAGCCACAGCCCCTACACACACACAGACACTCCTCCAGCACTCCTGCTTTTGCTCTGGGATGATGTTGGGAGAGACAGGAGAGGGAAAACAGCTGTGGGGCTTCCTAGAATCAACCCCTCGCTCCTTATCATGGCACAGGGTCGTTTTTAATCCAGATGAGGTCCCAGCTAGGCTGGATTCTGTATCAGCAAGGGAGGGTGAGGTGGAAACCAGCACCCAGAGGTGTGAGCTCCAGGGGGAAATATCCTCAGGAGCAAGGCTAAGGGGAGTTAGAGCAAAACCCCAAGATTCCAACCCCTGTCCTTGGCTTTCCAAGAGCTGGAGCGTGCTATGCAACACGGTTTGGCACACAGCCCCATGCAGGCTCGAGCAACTGGGAGACAACATTCCCTGAGGGAACGAGGAGCTTTAACTTTTGTAGCACAGCAAGCATGCGAGCCCAAGATCTTGAGGGAATAAGAAAGATATGTCATTTCATTGCTGTTCTTGGAAGGAAGACAAAAAAGCAAAGGAAAACAAAACAGAGCACCCCTTGGGATCCATAAAGAGGAAACTAAAAATATGATAAATAGGCTGGATCATTATTTTCTGAAGATGACATATTGCAGCTCATGTTATATATCTAGATTCCTATTGTCACTAAGGATAAAAACTTTGGCACGAAGTAAGTCAAGGAGAAAAATTTAATTTCTGCCATACCACAAACCAATAAATACTGGTAAAGAGCCATCTACTGAAAACACAAGCCAGAAAATGCAGTCCTACAGGACAGGAGAGGAGAAGGAGAGCACTAGGTCTCCTGGCCAACAGCTGGCAAAGGGTTAAGGAAAGGTGTAATTCATAATGTTAGCTTGAACGTTAGAAGCTAAGAGAATTACAAGATCAGAAAAGAACTGCAAAGTGTGTAAAGATGATCATAAATCCGAAGGAAATAATACAGGGTAATAAATGCTCAGGAGATTATGCTAAAACACCTTCTGTTTTTATAATCAAGCAGTAAGAGCGGCTGGGTACCCACTGCAGCGGGTTGTCTCCTGCAGCGGGGGATGCTGTGGCCTGCGTTGGGATTTACCCACGGAAAACACTCCCAGAGGAATCTGGAGATAAAGCAGAAGAGCGGAAAACTGAGTAATATTAAAAATAAATACAGAGAAGGCAGAAAGCCGGGATCCTTCGTGCGGTTTTAGAGGCACGACAGCATAACAAGAGCAGCAGCCGACAGGGATGGAAACCCCCTCTTTTAGAGCCGCTTGGCACCAGGCGTGAAATCTTCAATTTCAGATGTTGGGGAGGAACCTATACATTAACACATTGTAACAAGATTCAACCACCCCGCCGGCTTTCCCAGAAAATAGGGGTCACGAAGCCAGCCTGTACTCAGAGCTGGGGAATTTTTCCTCATTTTCTTCCTGACTCTACTAAGTCATCTTGTAGTAAAGTCTCTCCTGGTATAACTGCTGTTCTGTTAACTCTTGAAACCCTGAAACGAGACTGGGAAGTTTATGAATTTGTGGGTTTTTTTGGTCCCTAAGGCATAAAGCATGTTCTTGATCCTTCACATCCCCACTCCAAGTGGAAGAGAGTGGACTGAGGTAGAGCTGGCAGGATGCTCAGGGGCAGCTGGCTGGTCACATCCCACCCTGACCCAATTTTTGTGTGCTGAACAACCAGCAACACTTAACCTCCTAGAACCTGAGATTTTAGCATCACTTAATGGTAAAACAGACTCAGGAGGTTTGGTTGCATCAGCAAAATGGCACATGGAGCAGAGGTTAAAGCACACAGGTTTGGCGCTGCACGTGGGGGTCTGTAGTGCATCACAAAAATGCATGCTCAGGGTGGTTTGTTTTTTTCCCTAGTTCAAACAGCTCTGAGCACATGATCCCCCTACCAGAACCAGCACACTGACCAGATATGAGACAAGCAGTTTGATTTGCAGCTCAAAGGTGGCTGCACACCACGCAGGGCTGCGCCTGCCCCAAACTTCCACAGATCTCCCCCAACAGCACAAATACAGATGTGATGTACAACCTGCACATGGGCACAGCCAGGTGAACAAAACACCTGGGACAGAGCAACCCTAAGCTGTTTCTGCCATCACGCTGCCACCAAACACCTCTCAGTGGTTTATGCACATATGTGTAAGGACACACCAGTTCCTGGGGAACTCGGACATACCAGCACAATGTGCTCAGCTGCTTACCCAGATGGGAAGCAATAACCTCATAAACCCACCTTTTTCTCCTTATTCTGGTGGTTTTGAAGCCTTTCTTTGCATGACCCATGCATTTCAGAAACACACACATAGCTAAGTAACCACAAAATCCGTTTCTTTGGTTTCCCCAGACACCGCAGGTACAGCAGCAATACCTCCCGTGGGAGACGGGGATGCACAGAACACATTCCCCTCACAGGTCTCCATAGGAAATCCCACCCTCAAATGTTTTTCTCTTCACTCAGAACACATGGTTTGACTCCTGTGATGGGAACACGAGGGAACTCACAGACCCACCAGCAGGCTTAGCCCATCCTGGACACGCTGCACAGAACTTTCCCTTCTGCTTAATAAGGAAAATATTCCTAAGTTACAAAATGCCTTACACCTTTGTCTTGGAAAAAACAGAGTACTGTTACCCCTGAAGTAAAGGTTTTCAGCACAGTTTGGTGGAAGAGAGCAAGGGGGAAGAAAAGAAGATAAATAGCTTCTTGAAGTAGCTCCTGTTTTCAGCCCTCTCCTCCTGCACGTTTGAACCAGCCCTTATCCACCTCTGAATCCTGGGTTTTATGACAGTACATGTGCTACACCAGGCCCCTTAGCAGGCTCCAAAGAGTCAAATTTAATCTGTTAAGTCTTAAAAACAAACAAAAAATCCCTATCCCAAAACCAACCCAAGTATGCATTGAATATAATACCTGGATAATTCCTTATAGAACACCAGGGGGAATGAAAAGGCAAAGCAAGATGTATATCCCTTCATTTCACAGCAAAAACACAGCCACTATTCACACTGCAGAGTTTTTCAGATGAAAAATACTGATCCAACCTTCATTGGAAAAACATGGACCTGCAATTTCCACAGGGGTTCATTTCCAGCACTATGGCCCCATCCTGTCTTGGAATATTTTTTTTTCCCCCTAATTATACCTATAAAATAAAGGTTTGCTCCCTACATAATTGAAAAGGGCACAACTGATAGATATCTATTTCTGGTCGATGATCTCACTTTGTTTATGTAGGAAAATTTCCAGAGGGTTCCAGAGACACACACAGAAAGGTACCCACCTCCCCCAAATTATTCCCAGACTTCTCCAGCCTGAACGTATTTATTTGCAATAATGATTGCGGCTTTATGCGAGCAGATGGGCAGTCCCTGAGAGGATGATTTGTTTCCCCTCTTTTCTTACTTCATGATGTATTTTATGATTTCAGCAGGTCAGTGGCTGCCATGTGTTTCTTTCTAATCTGCGAGTGCTTTTCGTTTGCCTCATTCTTGGCAGCCGTCATATTTACCAAAGAGATCAGACACGGACAGATGATGGCAGAGATCCAGGCTCCTTGAGAGTTCAGCACTTGGATGTTGGCAGCAAATAAAGATATATGGATTGCTGTTGTTGGTTCAAACTTACAGGGGCTTTTTTTCCCTCGTTATATTTCAGTTTACATGTGCACATATATAGATAGATAAATGTGTGTGTGTGTTTGCACACATGTGGTTTTAAATTCTCTTTGTAATACCCTCAACCAGATAGAATACAGATGAGCTGTTACACAAAGAACAATAGATGTCAACTAGATTACTACCCACTCCTTTTTCTCTTTTCTCCTCTTCCTTTTTTTCCCCCCCTCTTTTTTTTTTTTTTTATAGGCCTGGTTTGTTATAAATCCTCCATGCCCATTAACCTCTGAACCTCACTGATGATATCTCTTCCGAGCTAAATTGCCTGTATTTCCAGACATTTGTTTGTTCACTTAGAGGTCTGTTGGCAGAGGGAGGGGGAGGACAGCCCATTGCTGAATAGGTCTCATGGATTATAAATGAAAATTCTTTCGCTCCTTGTAAGATGATGCTTTGAGACCTGTAGCAAATGGACAGCTTGAGTTTATAAGACCACAGGTGGAAGCCAACAGTAGAAAGTTAATCACACTGATAACAAAAATATCCTGGCAGCACAGTGGGAGCAATGGATCCATCCCCACAGCTGTGTCCTACCCAGCAAAACCTCTGCACCAATGCAAGAGGTCACCTGCTGTCACTGCTCTTGCTGCAGCAGCAGCATGAGAGGCTGAGTGGGGCCAGGACACTGCCCTGCAGAGCCAGGGAAGGCAAGAGAGTAGCTGGAATAGACCAGAACAGGGACACACTCCTGTCCAAGGGGCGCTGACAGAGATGGGGCAGAGGGAAAACTGCAGGTCCAGTCGGTGCTCCCAGGAATTTTGTTCCCATTATTGCTCAGGAGCGAGAAATCTGCTCATCCCATAGGCTTGGTTGAAAGCCACAGGCTCTGCCTTTTGGGTGGCTTTGCACAAAATCTGGCCACCAAGATACTGAAGATGAAACCCCTTTAGCTCTCAGTGGTCCCAAACAGCCTCCAGCAGGACCTACCACACAGTTTCTCAATAAACATGGCCCTAGCATTTCCAGCAGGCCTTTCAGCTCATTGAAAACATGCTGAACAGCACTTCCAGTATCCTGACTTTAAAATAAAACCTTGGAAGCAGTAAGAGTGCTGGCATTTCCAACACAGACCTCCTGCCTTCGTTACTGTTATACATATTTAAACTTACAGTTCCAAAATAACGTTTTGCTTCCATACATCATTGCACCCATTTAAGCATGGCTTCCATCTGATCTGTCCTGCAGTCAGTTCCTCAGTCTTTCCTGCTTGCCACAGGTGTGGGTCCCCAAAAGTTGCAGGTGGTGGAAAAAGGAGTAGCTCCCCAGATGCTCTGGCATGCTGGACCCCCCCTCCCAGCCTTTACATTGAGGGCATCCTGTACCAGCCATTGGTGGCTTGTGGAGATCATCCCCAGCTTTCTGATCCTACCACCTGGTCCACTCTGTTGCCTGGGAACAGGCATGGAAAAGCCTTCTAGATGGAATACTCATGAGTAATGCGGGACCTTTCCTACCTGGGGTTTGTCACACTCTGCTCTGACTCATATCAGAGGCTTCCCAACTAATTTCCATGTCCTGGTTATAGTTCCTAACTCCTCTGGACCAGTCACTGGGCCCAAAGCCAAGAGCTGCAATGAAGAGTGTGGGTTATGTGCCCCCCATAAACACTCGTACAGCTGCAGCAGTAGCAGGGGCAAACATCTTCCCAGGAAAGAATTAACAGTCTGGGGAGGGGTTGTACACAGCAGAGGAGAGGAAAGTCCAGAAATCCGTGGTTTTCTAGATCATTCATGTTTTTCCTGCTCTCTCAGTAACAACTCCTGATTTCCATGGCAACCCTCACATGCTTCAGTGTGTGGTACTTTTTGCTTATGTGGAACACTGTTCCCACTTACTGGGATGACCGAGCTCCCCAAACAGCCAACAGAAAACTCCCAACACAAACACTCCACCATCTCCATCCTTCTGTCCTGGACATGCATTTGCACATTCCCCAGTGCCTGGGAGAGGACAGTACCCACCAGGATATACACTCCTGTCTGCTCCCCATCCAAGAGCTCATTTTAAACTTGGCCACGGTTTCTATTTTAATCCTACACAGACATTTTTGGAAACAGTTACTAAACCATTAACACTTTTATATGAAAGGAAAGATGGTGATTAGCATTTCCCCACCACCACCACCATCACTGCTTTTTGTGTCAATTTTTTGGCTCACAGGCTGCAGCAGAAAGTGGTTACAGCCATGCACACAACTCTAGTGGGTGTGAATTCCTTCATGGCATAAACTTGATTTACCTCTGCCTCACTTTGCTGTGCCTCCATTTCTATACACACTATTTTACCAACACTCCTGTGCCTGCAATGAGATGAACATCACAAGCTTTACCCAAAGCTCAGAGGCCAGCATGGAAAATTCATCTGGGTTCAGTGTGGGTTTTTTAGCAGGCTGTGTTAATGGCTCATTAAGACAGTTGATGTGCCTGTCTGGCCCTTATGTGTCTGCTTTCTGCACCTTTTGAGATGTTTTCCTAAGTAGGAATGATTTCCAATATAAAGCAGCAGCAATTAGTACATTTATTTATCTTACTGTGATTCACACCACAACACTGGCAGTCTCCAATGGTCAAGGCACAGAAAAAATAAACAAAGTTCACTTGAGCCATCTTAAATTTATCCCATATGATGGGGTCAGAGGAAAATCAGGGCTGCTGTGGGATGGTGTGTGCAAAGATGGAGCCAACAGGGCTGCAGATTAGCACAGAGGAGAGGGTTGGAGAGCAATGCTAACAAAGGGCAGCTGCTTAGAGCTGGGGAGGTGACCCAGCCACAGAGCTCCAGCAGAGCCTCCTTCCTGAGGTTTATTGTCCAGTTCCATTTTTTTCTTCACTGCACTGAGGTCTCATTTGACACTTGCTAGCGTTCATCAAGGGGCTGCATCCATCATGGACACGGTACCTGTGACTAAGGGGTTGCAGACACAAACCAGGTGCTTCATCAGGAGACCACAGAGGAGGGCATGACATGAAATTCTGCCCAAAATGAGAGTACAAGTGTTTCTTTGGGTAAAGATGACTCTGAACATATCCCACAGCCAAACTGGCTTGGCTGAGACAGCCAAATCTATCACCTCTGAATTTAGAACAGTAAAGTTATGCATCTTACAGGTGGGGTTTGAATTTCTCTTGATTTTTGTGGGCTCTTAGATTTCTCCCAGTAGAGGTGCAGATCACTGGGTACTGGTTTCCCAACAACAGACTTGTGTCATTTAGCTGCCTTCTTAGTCTGCTTTGAAGTTCCCCCACGCCCTGCTGGACACAGAGCTGTGACAGCCTCAGACTTCTGCTTCCACCACCAAAGCTTGGCTTTCCTTAGACTTCTGACTCTAAAGGAAGGTCTAAAAAAAGCATATACCCACATCTCTTGATATTAGCACTTGCTTGAGATGCTGGGACACTCTGATATTTCCAAGAAAGACACACCACACTCAATTGCATCACAAATGTTCATGCAGGACAAAACCTTAACTCTGGTTGCTTCATCAGAACAGTCTCTCATGATCCTGAGACATCTTTGTCAGAGACAAGGTCCCTCATCCCCCCCAAATCTGAATGGGAAGAGGTACTTCCATATAAAGCCTACTTCCTCTGCTTTCTTCAGGAGAGAATCCAACCACTGCTGAGACAGCAGAGCCATCAGTATGGAGCCGGGAGCTCCACTCTCCTCATGGGGCTGCACAGGGCAGAGCAGCCAACCAATATATTGATTACAAACTCAATGCCTTCCCCTTGACTTACAGCTGCCATAAGAATAAATAAAAGGCAGCTCATTTTGCAAAAAGCAGCTCTCAACATCTCCCATTTGCTGCTGGGCCTGGATTCCTGCCTGCATCTTTTGACAAGCTATTCCCATGCTGTTACATCGGGAACTGTGTGGCTTCCCGCCTTCCTTCAAGTCTGTTCCTTGACACTGGGTGAAATTTCACATATACCAGTGATCCTCAGAGCTGCAGAGGCAAGGAGGGACCATGTCAGAAGCTGAACTTCGAGGAAGAGGCATAAAGCTAAGGACCACACAAGAAATTACAGCTCCTTCAGGATGGTGAGGGGCTGAGGGATGGGTGAGTCAACATGCTGGAGGTCAGCTCTGTTTAGATGAGAGCCAGGAGGGCAGCCAGCAAGTGCTGCTGCAGACACAGCCGACAAACCCTCATCATAACACATTTCTTAGGCAGAAAGGAGTCTCTCAGGTTTACTCTGGCATTCAGGCACACGTGAGGCTCCAGAACCAGGGGAAGAAACCTCAAGAGCTGGAGAACAAAGACAGAGATTGGCTTTTGGAGGTGGAAGTCCTCAGAGTGTTACCACCAGCAACAAGTGGTCACCATATGAGCAAGCAAAAACGTGCCTGTGAGCAGAGCGATGACAGGTCCGCAGCCAGGAGGAGTTCTCTCCGAGATGCACTTAGGCATCTGCTCTATATTAACATTGTTTTACTTAAAATGAGCATTTGGGAGATATTTAAGCAGGTAAGTGGCTGCACCCAAGTATGAGGAAGAGGCACTGGTAAGCAGATGTGGAGACACTTGTCAAGTTGGATAAAGTCAGTCCCATCACCTGGACAATCACCAGAGCACATTGTGGACTCCATCAGGGGACACGAAGAGCAGCAATGGCTCAGGTCAGCAGCACAGGTTACAGTCACTGCAGAGAAATGCTGAGTAGTGAGGAACTGCAAGAGTTTTGAAGAACTGGAATAAAGAGGCTGAAAATTGTTGGTCTGCTTAGAAACAGTGAAACTCAGCCTTTATAGCTTGGAAGGAAGAGTCCTTTGTTTTCATGGCAGGATAACAGTGCACATGACTTACTCTCTGTGGTTAAAACTTTTGCCAGCTCAGCCTGTCTGGAAAGGGGTCATAAGCTGCTGTACTCAGCCCTGGCTTGCCTCAATGCTCTGCAATATCTAAGCTTATTTTTAAAGCCCTGTTAAAAAAGCCCAAATTAATAACTACACCGTTCAGGCTCAGATAATACCCAAATGCCACCAGTAACTGCAGATGAATGAATAAGACTCAGGTAGAGGAGAGAACAGCTTCAAAGGCTGAAGGGTAAGATATATGCAAACACCTAATAAATATGACAAAAAACCCATTAGACCAAGAAGAGCTGACTTGACCTTGAGGCTGTGGAAGCAGGAGGAAGCCACTCCTGTGGCTGAGGTAAAGGGGATGTAAAAGCAGGCAAAGAGTTTCCTGAGGGCCAGCACTGAACAACAACTGAGGCAGTCAGGGCAGACCAGCAGCTCAGCTCATCCTCAAAGCTTGGAGTGGGTTTGTTCCTCTGGATGTGTCCAGCCAGAAACAGTCACTCCTGTCATCCAGACAGGTAAAGACCAAACCTTTTATCCAAGACAGAACTTCATCCTTGTGAACCCATCACAAGGGGATGGGTCTGGGCCTATGGAAAGTCGCAGAACCACAGAATGATTTGGGTCAGAAAGGACCTTAAAGACCATTTTATTTCCATGCCCACTTGCACAGTCCCCTACTGTAAGTCTTCTGATTTCTCCAGCCTGAACCACGGCACATGAATGGCAGTCCCAGTCTGCTCTATTTCAGAGGCCAGGGCACAGGGATTTCACATACATGTTTTAGTTCAGGTTTTCCTCTCATTTCTTTAAGAGACTTAATGCCTTCAAAGCTTGGATTCCAGGATTTTAATGGCTTTAGCTCCGTTTCCTCCTTTTCTGCTCTGCATCTAATACTTCAGCCCATAAATCTCTGCAAGCACACAGCACAAAAAGAGATAAGAAAAGCTGTATAGCCATAAAACATGCCGGAAAGAACCAACATAAAACCCACCCAATACAAGGATTATAACCAAAGGAAAAAGAGGGAGAGAAAGCCAGATTAAGCATCGCTGTCGAAGTTTAAGTCTCAGAGATGATGTTATATGATAGCTTAATTAAGCCACAATAGATCTTAGTCAGTGATCTATCACTGTACTGATGGAAAAGTTTCAGAAGAGGACAAGCTGATTTGAGGAATTTTTTGCAAATATGGTGCTGAGATTCCCCCCCTCCTCATCTCCCACATCCCTCTACACCTCTCCTCTACTAGGGATGCACATTTGGAAGGGGTCTGATGGACCCATCTCCTTTAAGGAGAAAGTAAATGCCCATCCCATCAGCCCTCCTGTGGTACAGAATGGATGCAAACCCTCACCAGGCATCGCCCTCAGCATCTGTGCAATGATGACACAATTAACATGAATAACTATTCCACTCCATAGATTTAGTCCTTTTCCTCTGGGTAATTATGATCTTTCTTCCCCTCCCCAACACTCATTTCAAATCCTCGAGGGTAATATGCAGTCAGCTGATTTTACATTTATCTCGGTTCTATTTGTTTGACACATTTCAGGCAAGCTCCACAAAGCCAAAACCTCCTGCTCGTTAATAACATTCACATCACCTCCTTCTTAGCTTCTTTAACATGCTGCTTTTATTTGGTCTAATTGCAACTCTCAGCGTGATTAATCACAACATTTTTTTGTGGGGAGCTGGGGAATTTGATATCCCTGTCCTCATATGGATCTGATCACATCCGTGCTGAGAGTCCAGGCACGCTTCCTGCAGCCTTAATGTAAGAGCTTAGTGTCAAACAATCCTCCTTGGCCAGTATACACTAATTAATAGTGCTGCTATATTCACCTAGGTACCAAACATGGATTAAAGATCAAAGGTAGATAATATGATCCCACCCTGGGAAATAAAGTTTTCATCTTGCAAAGGTCTTCTTACATGTAAGCTTGCTTCTCAATCAAACCTCCAGACTCAATAATTTACCAGGTAGAATCATAAAACCATTTAGGTTTTTTAAGATCATCAAGTCCAACCACAAAAGGTTAGCAGGGATGCTGGAAGTTCAGAGAACTAAAATTACACCCAGGAAGACCCTTAATTTAAGGGGCTGAGTCTCCTTGGAGAGAGGCTGAAGACAGATGGTAAAAAGCACTGTGGAAAGCAGGCTCAGAATTAACCTGTGCTTCTTATACACAGGAAGACAAGCACCACCAAAGAAACCTCCTCAAAACCAAGTTTGATGCTTGCAATAGTTACAGCTTTAATTTTTTTCTTTTTTTTTTTATTTTGTAGTGCTACTGGTGAAAAGTTTTTAAATCAGAAATCTTGGAACATAATCTTTTTCCTCATAGAATTTAGTAGCAAAGCTCACATGGATTTTAAAGAAACATGAAGAGTACCAGTGTACATTTCTGAAGCGTCATCTGGAGGTCATACATTAATATTTGAAGAAGGCACAACCTTGCCTCCCACTGTACTGGTAGGAGCAGCATGACTGCAGTTAGCTTCTCCACTACAGGCTGAATTTTTAACCAGTGACATAGTGTCTTACCCAATTTTCACCTCCCCAAATCCCCTTTTCTCCTCCCAAATCACCTGGGGAAAGGCCCCCCCACCCCCCCCAAGCTGTTTCCCGGGACTTTCCTTCCTCTTTCCTCTCACTGAGACAGACTGTCAGACCAGATGAAAACCACATGGACACCAACAGCATCTCCTACTCATTGCTCTCCCAGGCTGCCTATTGGCCACATCACTTGCTTTATAAATCCTTTTAATTAATCGTTAAAGGCCCAGTGATTATCACCTACTCAAAAAAAAACCCTATTTGAAAGAAGGGGCTTAATTGTTGTCTCCTACTTGGTGGACCCTGAGTTTTTCATCTTTTTCCCCGATGATCCCCTACAAGTGCTAATTCCCCTTTCGGTGCTTGACCAGATGTTACCACTTGGACACTGAGAGGCTGAGAAGGTGAGGAGCTAAACATGGGATTCAGGATGGTGTGTGAAGGGGCAAAGGGCCTTTTGACAAGAGGTGGCAGATAAATCAGGTCAGGTATAGTGCACATGGAGGGGTGCTGGGTCACAGCACGGGCAGGGAGCAGCGACCTTCCCGTGTGAGCATGCATGAAGCTGGCTGGTCATCCACAGGGATAAATGATCCCTCCTCCAGCCAACAATCACTGACTGCTGGCTGCATCAATGAAGGTGACAAGTGTGCAGAAATGGGATGTGATGCTCCTAAAATCCTCCGCCTAAAATCTCTTGTTTACTGAGCGTTTCTCACACGCACACACATCTGCAAATCTCTGTAGCCCTGACAACAGGCAGCACAAAAAACAGTTATCTCTGGGCATGAGGTATTCAGCCAGTGACAGGCCTCCCCCCCCAAAAAAACCACAGGCTCTGAAAAGCCCCCCAGAGCACAGGAAGGCCCTGCCAAAAACAACACCTCACAATTTCTCACTTAGCTGGTCTCTGCTCCGATTCCTTTTCCAGGTGCCCAGCTCCCAGACTCCTCCCCCACACCCAATCTTTAAACAAGCCTTGACTATGACAAACAGCCCTGGAAAAATATTGTTGCTCTGAAATCACAACACTTTGTTTCTGCACTTGGGTTTTTTAAGGGAAAAAAAGACTTTCCTCCCCCGAATATTTAAAAGCTCCCACCTAAGTCACCATTAATATTCTAAAATACTGTTAAGCTGCATTTACACAGGTATGCACTGTCATGCTCTTGGACCATTACTTGGAGAAAGGCAGAATCCGTAGAACTTGCATCACTTCTACCAAAATAAATCCAAAATATCTACAAATAAGGTAATCAACATTATCTGACGATGATGAATAGAAGGATTTGTAATTGTAATTTATTATCCAACCGTATCCTTCCTCCAAGTTCTCCATTTTGATCTGCCAGGAATGGCATGAGCCATGGATCTCCTGTTGATACAGGTGATCCAGAGAGGTTAATGGAAGGGTTTATCTTAGCTTGTCTCAGCCCCACCATCCCTGTCACTCGTGGCAAAACACACGCTCAGAGCGAAGCGGGAAAAACCAGCCAAGGCTGGGACTTCTTTCCCTGCTGTACGTTACGCTACACACAGTCAGAAAATCTATCAAAGCACACGCCTGAGCAGCCTGTTTCAGCTTTTAATGTTGCTTAATATAGACTTCTGAGGAGTATCTTCAGTTCAGACACGGTAACTTGAGAGCACAGCGTGAGCGTTACACGCAGACAGCTTTGAAACTCAGCAGTAGGCACGGAGAAGCAGCAGAGCCCAGACCAGCACAGTCCCAGCCAGCTGGAGAGCTCTGCCAGGCACGTCCCTCGTCTGCCACCTCCCTCTATCCCCAGAAGGCCTTGTCCCCCTCTAAAAAGGGGCAGGAACACACCTGTGGGTACGCAGCATGTCCTTGTTCCTGCCACACACCACTCACCCCTTTCTGTGGATTTTTCTTCCCCTCCAAGCACCCAGCCAAGCACATTCTCAGGGCAGTTGTGCCAGGAAAGGAGCACAGAGGTGGCAGCAGGAGATACAGCCCACACAGCATAATATGGCAAATTTGGCACCAGGTGAAGGCACTAGATGCACACTGAATGCTGCTGTTCATACAACCTAAAAGCATCCTAAAGAGACACCAGCAACCATCCTTCCCTGGATAAACAGGAGGGCCAGAACAGATATAGAACACTGAGAGGATTTCCTTGTGGAAAAGCACAGACCATACACCAAATTTAGCCTTCTTCAGCTCAGCATAAAAAGAACCCAAACAAAACAAAATACCCAACACATCGTTCCTCACCACCAGCAACCAGCCCACAGGGCTGCTGGCAGATCTGGGATGAAAAAGCCCACGAGCAGCATCTGTGTTTCTCACTGATGGAGATGTGCACCATGTCCAGGGTCACACCAGCATCAGATGAAGTTGCTTGTGAACAAAAAAGATGCTGAGCAAGGGGGAGCTGCAAAGGGAGCAGAGTACACATGACCCTCTCAGCACAGTTTGGGGGAAAACAAGGGGTTATTGTCTGTCCCAGCACACCTCAGGGATCCTTGGGCCTTTTTGTGAAATACAAGGACACAAAGTTGTGTTGGCTACAAGTAGAAAGGCGAGAAGAAACTCCGATAATAAAAGGGATGAGCAAAACCAGTTTCCAATTCTTCTGCACACATCAGAACCTTACCAGGCAGCAAAAACACCAGCAGTTTATACCAGATTGGCACAGCATTTTAGCAGGAGTCCCACAGGAGCTGGTATGGTTTACTCCATTCTGGCACACGTTCAGACCATCCATTCACCTCCCCGTGACTCACCTCCCGCTTCTTCTCTTCCCGGGGAGTTCAAAGGAAGTTGAATCTTCTCAAGGATTAGCACATCAGGCAGTCGTTTCTGTCCAGCTTCTGCTCTTATCACGGGTCCATTTCCTAAAAACAAAAAGGAGGTGGGGGGAAGGAAAAAACCCATCAGCAAGCCACAATCTGGTTGTTCTCCATTCTCCTTAAAATATTAACTAGACATTGACATACTGGAGTACTTGCTGCAGGAAACCTGCTGCGATTGGGGATAACCGGGACATTACAGAGGGCTATGAATCAACTCAACTGCAGAGGCTTCAAGTCCTTTTGCTAGGCAGAAGTGAAATATGCTCCCTTACAACCAAGTGACCATTTCAGTATTTTTTCCAGTTATCTCCAGAACATTTATTAGATTAGGAGTTTTTATTTATGGACTCTGAAACTTTGCTGTTTCCCAGCAAAGCAGTTGTTATCTGTTTAATGTTCCTTTTGTTCTTCTGGACATTTGCATTTATTTGTTTTGATTCATTGCTGCAGAAGTACCAGGCTCCAAGTACCTGCAGTTCTAAATACACTCACAACACACATATCTTCAACATTTAAAATATCTTTCCTCTAGAGCCAGAATATCTCCAATTTCCCAGGTGAAACCTGAGCATCCTGGGATCAAAACTGCTGACATGTGACAGCCAGCACTAAACTTTCAGAAGCAGTTGCGCAACCCTGTGCAAGATGCTTCATGGTTTGTCACATTTATGGGTAAGTCACAGCTTGTTACAACTGATTTATTTAATATCAGGCTTCATAGATAGGGCTTGTTTCTCCAGTGCCTTATAAATATAAATGAATATAAATAAATATATTCTAAAAAAATATATTATATATATATATATATATATATATAAGAATTGGGATGCTATTTACCCCCCAGATAAGCCCAGCCCACCCAAAGCTGGCCTTGCTAGCAGGGAAATTTCACCTACTCTCTGTCTCTGACCATAGGCAAGGTTAAAATTCACCCTTGTGCCTTCAAGTGATTTGAATTTAGGACTGAAAGCAGGGGGTTTTTTTGCCTCTACCCAAGCCCTCAAACCCAGATGTGAGTCTTAAATTAAATGACCTGTTTAAAGCCGACGCAAAGCACAGCCCGAGCTGCGGGCTGGGGATCTGAGCTGTGCCGCAGGACCAGGGCCCGGGCAAACAGAGAGCCCACTGTGCTCCTGCCAGGAAAAGAACGAGCGTGGAGCAACTTGCCAGAGGAAACCAGGCATGGAGAAAGTCTCCACCCCAAAATACCAGCTTTCAGCTTTTGCTGGACTCGGCTGAGTGTGTAACGTAACAACCCTACAGCATTCAGCGGCAGTTTTCCTTGCAACAGATGTGGTGGGTGCCTGTGCACTCTTCTGTGAGGGCTTCCCCAGGTGCCAAACGTACTACACCTCTTGTAATGTGTATTTTACATTTAGTAGATATTTTTAATGCCTCTCTCAATTAGGAAAATATATGGAACCAAATAATGCACGAGTAAAGGCAACAGATACGACAAGGGATTTGCAAGTTTTGGTGGGGTTTCGGTATAAACTCTAGGGACTCTTGAAATCAAAGTTGTTTTAATTAATTAATGCAACCAATGGATTTGGAGCAGCCCTGTAAAACAAATGGAAACTCAATATATCAAAACTTCAAAACTTGTTTTGAAGAGGGTTTTTTCCCCTCCCTGGAATGACTACCTGTGGTTCAACAGATTGTCGTTTGGAGAAACAAGCAGGAAAAGGAAGACACAAGAGCATTTCCCCCTTCCCCCAGACTCCAACAGCAGGGGAAAGACAACACAAGGACAAGGATTTCCAGGAAACTGGGATGTGCTGGAGGCTGCTGGTCACCTCCCACACACAGGAAGGGCATCTGGGAAAGATATGGTGGTGCAGGAGGGCTCCCCACAGGGTGAGCCAGGAAAGGGGCACACCAGGAAAGCACACTGAGGGATGACAACACGAGGTAAAGACTGTGACAGCAGCCTCTGCCTTATGCTAACAGCTCAAAGGCATATTATCTACCAAGAATTCCACCTGGAAAACCACTAATAAAGTAAGTCAGGATATTCCCCAGCGGAGGAATTAGAGCTAATGAGCGAAAGGATGCCTTCCCTGCCCGTTTCAGACTGTGAGCACAGGCAGAAGCTGCTCACTGGAAGTTTTACGTTTACCACTGTGTTGGTCTCTGAATAAAAACCCTGCAGTTGCTTAAATTTCTGTGTTAATGGCACTGAGCATCACCCCACTGCACAAGGAGCTGCTGCCCTGACATCCACAGCAATGCCACTGGGACCACAGCCACAGGGAGCTAACCTGGGACACTGGGGACACTAAAGGAGCAGAACATTACAGCTGAGGCATATTAAACCACAGCACTTGGTAGCCATCATCCCACTTCACAGACAGGACACATCTCCTGCTTTTCAGGCTCTCTAAGAGCTTTTCCTATCTCCAGCAGCACACCAGGCATGCAGCAGGGCATCCACTATAAACAAAATCATCCTCAGTTGTGATGATACCGGCTCTGCTTTTGTTGGCTCTAAATTCTGCTTTTGAAGACAGCAAGGAAAGAAAACAAGAAGATGCCATCCTGCTGCTACTCTACAACCATCCTTTTTTTTTTCCCTGGCTTATCTCATTCTGCATATGTAAAGAACTACAGGCAGGACATCCCTGAAAGTGAACAGACACCAGAACTTCACCTCAAAATCTGTGGCCAGCACGGGCACTTTTCATTCAATCAGCAGCAAGTTTCCAATCCGTGCCTAAAGCAGGAAGGCTGGGGACCACTTCTGGCACTAAGGATCAGGAGGATCTGTTGAGAAGCTTTAGCTCTGCCACAGTTGGTGATGGCTTTGGGATTGGTGCACAGCCCGGATCTAGTCTGGGAAAACACTGCTGGTCCTTAGGCATCTCCTGAGCAGGAACCTCACCACCATCATTCTGACAAAACCACAGAATGGGCATAAAATCCTTCACTTGGAAATTTATTTTTTTTTTTTAAATCCCCCCAATAAAAACATAAAGGATCTACTTTTGAACCCATTTGAAAGCGGAGCAGCTTTTACAACGTAAATAACATGACTTTAGGAGAGACCTGTGTACAGAAGGATGGGACTGAGGTTGTCAGAAATGCAGGTGGTGAAGGAAAGTGCCTGGGAATGAGCTGTTCTCCATGTTCAACGTTTCTCCAATCATTTTCATATTAGCATATCTCTAAGTGCATATAATTTTCACATCAAAGAGTAATTTTTTAGGTATTTAAAAAGAAGAAGAAGAACAAAAACAACAAAAAACCCCCCTAGGATTGAAGTAGAGAATAATTTCTTTCCTGAAGTCTTTCAAGCAGCTCCTCTCTATGACATGACAGAAAAATTACAGAGGAGACAAGTGTTTAGAAAACTCTTCCCTGGAATTCAGATTATTCTTCAAGCACACAGTAAAAAAGAGGTTCAGCCAAACTGTGACAGGAAACGTAAAGAAAGTCCTGGGAACACCAAAGCACTAAACTCAGTATTTTGACCCAGGAGCAACATGCATCCTCTGCCCCTTGCTTAGGGGCTGAACTGATCAGCAGTTCTGAGCTTCTGGTGTGAGGGAAAACTGGAGACAAGTCTGAGGCTCTCTTGTCTCCCAGCACACCTTCCTGGGTGGGGTGGTCCCCGTGCAAAAGCCAAGAGTGTATCTCTCTCCCTTTCCCTCTACACTGCTCATCTTTCTCCCTGCAGCCTACAAGGCTCTTTTTCTCCTCTGGGTCTGGGCAGGAACATCGTGGACAAGCAGCAGGCACTTCCCTCCAGCCCTCACCAGGTCCTTGCAGGGCCCCATTTACTCTCCCTGGCCTCTTGCAGCAGCCCAGGGCTGGCCTTGGTGCTCCGTTCCAGCAATCTCGGGAATCAGGCTCAGGCAGGAGCTCTCCTTTAATGAGATTTTATTAAAAGACTCTATTACAAATAGCCACTTAAGCAAGTGAACCTTTGGAGCCTTTAGTCCATGATGTCAGTGCTGTGGCTGGATGTTTCCTGGGAGTATTAAACCTGATGCTAATATAGGGCTGTTCTATATGACAGCTATAAAACTGGTTAAGCATACTAGGCAGGAGGCCAGCAGGGCTTTTTGTGGCTATCAGGGCTTGGCTAAAGGTCTCCTGCTACAAGGCAGGAGGAAGCAGGGCTCTAGGGAGGGGTTCAGCTTTCCTTCACCTCCTTTGCAAGGCTGGATAACCCCATGAGGCTGGAAAAATCCATGTAGCAGAGGCTACGCAGCAAAGCCTTTGCAACTGTATCCATACCCTATGGTTGGCAAAATCATCCATCTCTGTGCAGTGTGGGGTCCCCAAAGCAGCACTGCATCACCACCCAGACGGGATACACCACCCCTCCCCTCCTCATTCCCTGTGGGAATACCCAACATTAAACCTAAGCCCAGAGGGTTTATTGAAACATCCAGTAGCACCACTTACACAAGCCTGGCCTTTCATCCTGCCCTCCACTGCTCTCTGGGAGCGGGTCTGCCTACCTGCCCACTCCACGCATGCATCCCTGGGGCTACACATGTCCAGCAGGAGCTGCCTGCCCACAGCAAACCCTCCTGTTTGCAAATCACACCCCAGATACACGAGGAATGCCAACAATGTTTGCCAGCACTAACTGATACTAAAACTAACAGCAAAACTGGTTCGACCCACCTGTCAGCTGGAGAAAGAGAAGCAGAGGGCATAATAATGCACATTAATCACGTTTTAATCTGCAGTTTTCCACCAATAGGTGGCACCAGCAATTTTTGGAAGTGCTACAACATGGTACATCTGTTCCCTCGCCACAAGGCATCCAGCCCATGGCACTGCAGGGAAGATGGATGGACCAGCTATTGCAATGGCAGCATCCAGCCCCTCTCTCTTTCCTCTGAGTTAGGGCAAGGTTAAAACTCCCACGGGCCAATATTTCCTTACCCAAGCAAACTTATTTCAGGTTTAAATGTTACCCAAGTGAGTCTTTCAAGCAATATGAATCTGGAATCCGTACGCAAATACATGAGAAAAATTGTTTAAAATGGAAACACAGGCTGAGCCTCCGCAGAAGACACAACAACCATACAATTTAACACAGCAAAGCCGAGACTTCTTGTAACTGAGGCTGGCCACTCATGTAAAAATGTCTAAGTCACAGCCTAACACAGTTTAAATATATTGTATAAATGCCTTACCTTGACATGAATATCCTACTGAAGAAAACAGCAAACCACTCATGTGCCCAAGACAAGGTGCTCAACCTCTGTGCACAAAATAAAGGAGAAACAACCCCAGCCAGGTCGAACCAAGCCTGTGGCAGGCACAGCTCCACAGGAGAAGCTTCTCAGAGCCCAGGCAAGGATGCAAACAGCCTGAGAGGCAAACTCGCATCAGCTGTCCCACACCACCACAGGTGCATTGCATCCAACTGCCTCAGCTTACTACTCCAAGCAGCTGAATTCAGCCTGTATAAATTATTAAAGAGTCTGCAGAACATTACACAGTTCATGTAGTTAATGATTATAGTTCAGTGTCTAGGTCAGATATAATTAGATGTTACATTAAAATAGCTTCACAGAGCCATTTATTCTGATTTAATTACTTAAAATGATAATATAATGAGCAGCGCTTTCAAAGAAAAAAAAGAAATCTTTTAATGAGCTCATTTTAAGTTAATATAAGGCAAATTAATCATTTAACAAAATGCGATAAAAAGACAAGTCCATATTTTAAAATATGTTGTGCCCGTGTCAAGGGGGTTCGTTTATTGCCACGCTGGGAGAGACACACAGATGGGTGGCTCTTGAAACAACACCACATCTGGAACATCTTTAAGCCGTGTTTTCGTCCTTCCCCAGATATACCTGCTACGTCAAAACCCTTTGAAATACAACGTGCACAACAGATTTATGACCATCAAACTGTGTCTTTATTCCAGTGTGAAACAGAGCGATA
Source organism: Lophotriccus pileatus (assembly GCA_035583135.1). Classification (NCBI taxonomy): domain Eukaryota; kingdom Metazoa; phylum Chordata; class Aves; order Passeriformes; family Tyrannidae; genus Lophotriccus; species Lophotriccus pileatus. The sequence continues at coordinate 3,635,863 of JAWWES010000024.1, read as the reverse complement.
GCCGTGCAGAGCAGTCACCCGAGGAGGTGAGCTCATGATGAAGGGTTAATCATGGGTTGGTTCATTAATCATTCATTTGCCAGCTCAGAAAATTAGCTTTCACTTGTTTGTTTGCTCAAGAAGTGATAAGCCCATTCCCTCGCTAGTTCATCTATTTTCTTCCCTTTGCATTGTTTTAGAGATTTTAATCCTTTCCAATTTTTGTAATCAGTCATTTTGGTCTTTTAGCAGGAGCGTTTCCAAGCACGCAGCAATTACTGGAGTGAAAGCAAGCAACTCCCTGCAGGGAAGGAGCAGGCTCTGGTTCCCAACCCTGCCAGGAATCGCATCCCACCCCTCACTGCTCCACATGGTGTCCCGTGGAGTGGTCGAGCAGAGGTGTCCCCCCATTTCTGCTGCAAACAGGACTCCCTGCACCTCCACAGGCATTTAAAAAAAAGCATCTGTATCAGGTTAAAGGGCAAGTCAAGATGTACTGAGTGGTTTGCAGGTTGTCTCCCAGCCACCACCACTCACCTCCTCCGTCCTCACCCAGAACCTCAGCCTCACTAAGCCAGAAACGAAAACCTGGAGGCAAAGGGGGTCCTACCCCTGACCCTGATTTCTTTCTCACAACACAAACCTCTCTCAGTAAATTGTTTGCAAACATTTCCACAGCGTCACCTGCCAAACGCGCGGTCTTCCAGCGCAGGCATCGCTTGGATACCTCGGTGAGGGAGTGGAGACTGTCACACGGCAACTGCACCACTCCCACCAGGAACATAAATAATTTGGGGCCACACGTTTCTCTCCTAACGCGCTGCCTCTGCTCCCAATTAGGCAAAGCCGGTGGTTTTCGGCTGCTGCGCTCCCTCAGCAGCGGATGCAGGAGCAGGAGTGCGGTGCTATGACAACCCTGTGGGTGCCATCCATCTCACAGGTGGCACAGGCAGCCTTCGGGTGCACCCACCCGTGACCTCCCCGTCTCCTCCCTCCCAATTACTGTGGTTTAAGTGGACTGCATCTGGAATATCACTAAACCTTTTTTTCCCCCCTTTTTTTTTCCTATTTTTTCACTGTCCTACCCACCCAGCAAAGCCACCCTGGCTCTTTGCCCACATGTGCCTGTGGCAGTGGACCAAAGCAGGATGCTTTGCAGCCCAGCGTGGCCTCAAACACCGCTCGCTGCTACTTCCCCTCTTCTAGTCCGAAATCCGGATTGCAAAGAAAAACACAAAATCTCTGAGCCACAAGGCCCCAGCGTGAGGCTCGTGTCACACAGCCATTAATAAGGCTTTCCAGACAAATCTGACTGGAGAGATAATAGGCTTAAACAATTAGAAAAAGAAGGAAAAAAAAAATTTAAAAAAAATCTCAGTGGCGGAGTATTTTCCCCTCCTATTCGCTGTAATTATTTTCTAAATGTAGATCATTTTATACGATGCAGGCAGCAGTGTTCCAGAGCTAATCAGGCCATATGTTTTCGCATTTTGAAAAGAAAACTAATTAAAAAGAAATGAAAAATGGAAAAGGGGAAAAAAAAAAAGAAAGAAAGAAAGGGAAGGTTTGTAGAGAGGACTGGTAGGTTTGGGTCTGAGAGGAGCGGTGAAGGAATCTTTCAGGAATGTATACATTCACTGCACTCGGCTCTGCGTTTTGTTTTCAGAATTGTTTCTGGCAGAAACCTAAAGAAAAATATGAACCAGATGTACAAGGAAATAGTTTCTTCATCAGAATGAGAAGAATAGCTCTCTGTCTGCCAACAGACTTTGGGCCTTTACGTTTCACCAAGGTGAGGTTAAAAATACTCTTCGGTGGTGGCTTCTCCTTCAGCAGCACCAGGGGCAACTGGGATGCAGGGAGAGCATCCCTGGGCAGGGGGATGCCTGAGGAGAGGGATTGCTCATGGGGGAGGTCTGGGACTCCCAGGTGCCTTCAGGTCTGGAGCGAGCAGGATGGCACAGCCCGTCTGTCAGAAGAAACCCCACAGTCCTGCACTGCTGGGCAGGCAGCCAGGGCAAGGCAGGGCAGGGCAGAGCATGGTACCTGGCAGGCAGCTCCAGGGTTAGATTGGGATTTTTCCAACTGCTCCCAATGACTTAACATGCTGGGAGCTCAATCCTGATCCATGGCTTCATAGAGCCCAACTTTCCTTAAGGGTTTAGGGACCGACCAGCCAGGGTGACCCCACAGATCTGATGTGTGTGTTGAGGAGAGCGCAGGCAGCTTGTCAGGAGACTGGAGCAAGCTCTCCCCTGCTTTGGAGAGCCTGGAGGGAAGTGGGGAAAAGCAGATTGGAAAGTCTCATCCAAGAGCAGCCCTTGGCAGAAGGGAGATGGGGAGAGCCCAGAAGCACCTTGTCTGCCCCTTGGCAGAAGGGATGGGGGTTCAACTGATATCTCATTCATTGCCCTCTCTCTTTCATTTGCCTCATGAAGCAAATCCCCTCCAGTGAGGACACTGCTCCTTTATCCTCTGCTCCAGGGCTGCCAGCACAGGATCCAGGGTGACAGCTGCTCCCCAGCCTTGGCATGGCCCTGCAGGGTGGATCCTCCACACCCACCTCCCTGGGCACCCACAGCGTGCAGGGTGGGAATGTGCAGTGCTTCCAGAGTGCCGTGGGGAGAAGGAGGCTCCACCACACTGGGTGCCCTGCCTCAGACACCCTGGGGTCCCACACTGACACCCGTGGGTGCTGCAGGGGCACTGACACCTCTCCAGCCTGTCGGGGCTCCCACAGGCATCCCCTGTGACTCTGGTGGCTTGGGTGGGGACTTCAAGTGGAAATTTAATAGGACAGGAAGAGAGCAAGAGAGAGAGCAGCCAGGGAACTTTAATCTCATTAAATACACCTCGAGTCTTAAAGTAATTTTGCCAAGAGGAGTCTTTTTCTTGCCTTTAACCTTGCTCCAGCCTCCCTGCACCAGGAACAGGCTTCACAAAGGCTTGTCCTTCTCTACTTTGGGCAGGTCAGAAACTGCTCTGATTCCTCCTGCATGCTGGATTTGAAAGGGGGCAAAAAAAGTGCCCTGATCTACTGAAACCAGCTTGATTTTTGGGAACCACATCAGCTTTGATGAACAGGATTTCTGACGAGGGTCTGCAGCAGCAGTAGCAGGCGGTGGCTCTTCCGTAGGCGTTTGTTGTCCACAGTAGATGAATTTCTGTCTCTCAACAGCTTTTAATTCCAGAAAAAAAAATTCCAAGGTCTCGTAATTAAAGGTAAAGAAACCCAAGGCCTCACTACAGTAGTATTACAGGATCTTTGTTTTCTGGCCAGCACTACTTTAAAACAAACAAATGCTGCAAGCTCTGGAGTTGGCTCAGCAAATTGGCTTAGTCCTCATAGGCACAAGCTAATACAAAGAGCAAGAAGTTCAATTTTCTGCACTGAAAAAAGACAGATCCATCTGTTTGAAAGCCAGCAGCATCAGCTTCCCAGGTCTATCACAACTCCCCATAAATTAAAAAAGCTCAGTTGTATTTCATAATGCATCTAAAGCAACCGAGATTTCACATGGGACACCCAGGAGAGAAGTTTAACAGCACATGTTTCATGGTGATTGGCAAATTATCAGGTCATTGCTCCAACTTCCACAGATATCATCAGCCAAAAGCAATAAAAATACACATTTTGGTCTCAGGAGTCTTCAAACTATTTTCCAGAGTTCGACTGCATGACAAGAGGCTCACTACGACACTGCAGAAGCACTGAGCTGCTTAATTAGAATAACACAGATGCAGCTCACTTTTTAAGTCAATCAGAACAATAAATATAGAACCAACAGCTTTTCACAAGAGTTAATCAAACTTTTTATTTCCTTTGTGTTTTAAATGCAATTTTTCTGCTTTGTTAGTAAGTAACCCCAAAGAATCACATTCTCCTTCTGCCAAGTGGCATTTCTATAGGTGGCCACTCCAGCTTACCTGGGATTTGTCTCATTCAAAGGTCTCAGCACTAGGGAAAAGCTCTCCCACACACACACTTCTTCCAGCTCTCCCATCTGATAGGAGAGCCAGCATACATAGGGGTGGATATCTCCAACCTCAACATTTCCCTGACAACAATATCAAGAAAAAAAACTCCAGGGATTTTGTTAATAGAGAGGAACTTCAAACATCCTTTATTCATGGATTTAAGCAGGCTGTAATCCTATAGGGTTGATTTTTCTCTCGCTGGTGAGAACAGATACCAACCAGTTGTTTCCTGTAACACTCACTGCTGCTACTGATGCTGGGGGTTTTTTTTTGACTGCTTGAAAAACTTCAAGTTCTTCAGAGAGCCAGGAACTCCCACCCACTCCTTTCTCCCCAGCTTTGGGAAGGTGATGGGGCCCAAGCCTGCACAGTGCTTTGCCCCAAAAGACACAGTTGGGTGCAGACCATCTGCTAGAGGAGACTCCAGATGCACACAGAGCATCCTCCTCTCCCTGTTCTGCGGTTTGTACCATCTCTCTGGCCCTGCCCTGCCTGCTCCTGCCCTGCTGCCTTGCTCTCCCGGGGCTCAGCAGCACTGCCAAGGGGATAAGGGGCTGCGATTAGGCACCGCAACTCCCTCCTCGTGTGGGCTGGCAGAAAATTACCGCTCAGCCGGAGAGGAAAATAACATCTTATTTACTGTCTCTCCTGGGACTCGTCTGAGGGCTGAGCAAGTGCTGACTCACAGGCTGTGGAGAGGTGCCGAAATGCAAAACCCAGCTGTGAGGATCGTCACGAACTCCTCGGCGCTGGCAGAGCCCCACACCTTTATCTGCACCTGTACTGGCACCGCTACAGCACCAGCATCAGCCGGCCCTCCCGGCTGTCCCCAGGGACGGGCTGGCAGAGGATGGGGACCTCCTGCCTCCAGCCACCTCGGGCAGCTGAAGGCAGCTTGTGCCTGCCCCTGTGCAGGCAGCAGGTGTGAGGCTGGCTCAGCAAACACCCTCAAGTAGCTGGGGTGTGTGGCTGGGGGGGCAGCAGGGGCAGGCAAGGAGCCATCGCACACGTCTGCCCCACAGCGCTGCCAGGAGAGCCAGGAGTTTTAAAAAAAAGGACCCTGTCTCCCATTTCACTTTCCTGCTGGAAACATCTGGTCTGCTTGGCACCTATGCTGCAGCAAATATAGCAGAGCATCTTGCTCACAGGCACGGTGCCACCGCGACAGATGGGTACGAGCGCAGGCAGCCAAGAGACCTTGTATCAGCATCAAGTGTGTTTGCTGAGGGCAGGATTCGCAGCCAGAAATGTCAAAATGGCTGAGTTTCCGTGCCTGTAGATACCGGGGAGGCGAGACTGTGCTAAACCAGCTCTGGGCAGGATTAACTCCGGAATGGTGGGGGGAAGCTAATTTCTGTGGCGACAAAGCATAAGTTTCTGGTCGCGTGGAGCGGGATTAGCTTCTGGCTTGGGGATGTTCCTGCCGCCTCATCCTGCTTCCAGGCGAGAGAGCCCACAGATCGCCTCCTGGAGCTGGCGGGACACCAGCAAGGCGAGAAAGCCGTAACCCCACAGCCGGGAGGGACACAGGCAACAAATTTATCTTTGCAAAATGGGTTAAGAGACCTCGTCTCAATTAACCCCAGGTCAGCTCGGCAGGCACGGGGAGGTGCCAGCACGTCTCCGCCTCGCACACCCTGAAAGCCCCGGGCAAAACTACGCCCGGCTGCAGCGGGACGAGCGTTGCCTTCATTTTCCATCAGGGAAAGAGCAAAGGACTAATTGCACTAATTAGCGTCGCCCTCATTTCGCAGCGATTGCGGGAGCCAGGCAGAGCGCTGAGCCCTCGCGGCGGGTCGGGAAGCGAAGAGGGAGCGGGGAGGAGCAGATGTGCAGCAGGAGAGGCGTGGGATGGGCTGCCCACGGTCACCGAGGGTGGCACATGTCCGCGGAGCAGCCCCTGGGCAGCTGAGCATCCTCCGGCCCCGCAGCCGTGCCGGGGGGCCCGCCCTCCATCGGCATCGGGAGGGAGAAAGGAGCGGTGCGGGGGCAGAGAGAGCGAGCTGCCCGTGCCACGCACCCCGCTGCGCACAGCCTGCCCTCCGGCTGCCGTAATGAGCCCTCGCTGACAAGTGATTGACTCGGCCATTATATTCCTGCCTGATCAGAGAAACAAACACACTCCATGTAAAAATCTCGGCTTTCTAATCCCAGGGACGCTTCCTGTGGGAAAACTTGGTTGGTTGCTTGGAGGGGGACGGAGCGTCATGGGACGAGCTATTCAGAGAGGTTGGGGGGAAAGGAGGAGCAGGGCAGTGATTTTTTTTTTTTCTCCCACACTGTTACAGCCTCCCTCTCTTTCCTCGGCTGGTGCTTTAAGGAAAAAAGTAATGCAACACACACCCCAAATGGGAAAGGAAGGAGAGTTGGCAGGAACCAGCACGTCTGCACTTGTTTTACATTTTTATATTTATTAAAATACTCTGGAAGTCTCTTGCATTCCAGCAACCTTTGGAACAACACTGAAATAAGTTGCATACTGGGGAATGCTTGATTTCCAGCAGCTCCAGACAAAGGAGTCTCATGAAGGGACCAGCAAGGACAGGCACAGAAGTAAATTACCTGTGCTTAACCACATCTGTGAAGTGTCCATATGTCCATATTCTCCAATCTGATCCCTTCAGGCAGAGGCAGGAGTGAGCAGCAACCTGGCCTTGAGTCTAATCATGAGGGTGCTGGGACCGGGGGGTTTAAAGAAGCTTCCATCACCTCCAGTAGCTCTGACAACCTCCAGTAAACAGTTGATCAAGGGAAGATCATAAGTAAAGTAATTAAGCACTAAAAGATCACCAGAAAGAGGAGACTACTGGCCCTCTCAGCTGCTGCCAAGAAACAGTCATGACCATAGCAGCCTCTGGTGAAGAAGACAAATGCTGCCCTGACAGCTCAGTTTGGGGGGAAGAAGGTGGGGGGAAGTGTCACCAGCTTTTAGATTTGCCTGTGAGCCCCTGAGCAGAACACCAGGGAGGCACAGGAGAGATGTTCACAGATCAGGAGCAAACTCTCTGCCCAGCACCAGTCTTTAGCTGCCGTCAGTCTCCAGTGCTTTAGGGAAAAGCCAAACAAAATCTTTCTGAACTAAAAGCTAAGGGAGGAAAAAATACATCTGCGCTTTCCTCACAGGAACAGCAAGGAATGCAAACCTCAGAATGCAAATGCAGTGCAAACCATCACCTTTCAAGTCCCACCTGCTGCCCAAGGACTCCTCGTGCCACTGTGGGGATGGTGACAAGTGTCACACGTCCTCAACCTTTCCCCACGCAGGAGGGGACCCGGGGGAGCCCCATCCAGCACTGCTGTCTCGTGCTGGCATTGCTCACTGCTCACAGCAGCCCATGTGAACAACTGTGGGGTCTTCCTTGGGGGGGAGGTGAAGGGACATCCCAGGGCTCCTCATTTCATCTCTTGTCCTCCAGAACTTCTCAGTGCACTCACACGCAGGTGTTGCCTTTGCACTGATCCTATTTCCAGGTTACACAGAACTCTGGAGATGATTTTAAAGCTCAGCCAACAGCATCTTCAGCCACCAGTGTGGAGGAAGGGCAACAGGGGCAAAAGTTGTACCTCCTCTGTGCTGGAGGTGTGAATGGTACCCCTCTTGTACGTCCATCATGTACACCAAAGGAAAGCCACGTAATGGGTACAACTCCCTTAGTCCTTTCCAGGAAACACATGGACTTCTGTCAGCATCCCTCTTTGGAGGCTGAACTCTGTACTGGAAAGGGGTGGGGAGAGGAAACCTGCTTGTGTGTTACATAGAGAAGATCTGGAGTGGGCCTTTCAGATGAAAATGGACATTTTATAAAAGGAAAAGTTTCATTAATTTCTGAATGCTTTTCCCCCTCTCCTTCCCCGTCAGAAAAGGGCTTGGGTAAAAGTCACCCTCCAGCTTGGGGATTAGGACAGTTCTGGTGGCTCCTTCCCCGCAGTGATGCTCCAGGACCTTGCCCTCCTTGCCAGAGGGCAGGTTGCTCCCTTCACCCCTTGAGCACTAGAGCCTCAGATCTCCAAAGTATGGTGATGTTTCTGCCTCCAGCAGCCTGGAAGACACCCAGCTCTGCAGCCGGCAGCACGGATCGCTGCTGGCTGGAGTGGGCAGAGCCAAGGCTGGCAGGGAGGAACTGGCTTTGGTCCCTGCCAGCAGCAGCACAAGGAGTGAGAGGGGCTGGCTGGGACCTAGAGACATTTCTTTTCACTGGTGCTGAATGGGAGCAGTGGGTGGTTGAGAGCCCGTGAGGAAATCACCTCGGGATCAAAGCAATGCACTGTGAAGGTAACCCCCCTCCAAAAAAAAGTTATTTCAGAAGAAATCCAGAGTGGACCCAAGGGAAGGAGGGAAAGTGCAAGTGAGAAAAAGGACAGAAAAGAGCAGAAGCTCTCTTAGACAGCTGAGAAGGAGAGAATGGAGGGAGGGGGAGGTCTGTGCAAATATTGGATGAGGAAGGAATATTTTTCACAGAGCGGGATAAGACTGTCCTTACCTGAGTGGTGTGGTTGCTCAAGACTCTCTGATTTGCCATAGTTACATTTTAAAAGGTGCAAATTGGAATGCAAATCCAGTGCTGGTTTTAAAAGTACCTGGCAGCTTTGGAGACACAGGAGCAAACAAAAAGCCCAGCTGCAGGTATACAAGGGGAAAAGCACCCTTTGCCTTTCATTTTGGAGGAAAAATGCAGATCTGTGGGTCCGGATAACTGAATTCCCTAAATACACACAGCTAGTTTATACACACCCTGCAGCTCCAGCTGACTGACAAAACACATTGTGAATGTCTTGAAATGTCATAAAATATAGAAAGCATGTATCTGATAACCATGTCCTACAATGAGGACACGGACATCCTTTATCCCCCTGCAATTACCTTCACGCAGCTCCATCTTCTTCAGAAGCTCTGTGGTCTCCAGACTTTGGAGATTTATCACTTTACATTTACCTTTTCCTTTTTTTTTTTTCTTTTCTTTTTTTTTCAGTTGTGAATATTATAGCTTTGGAGATAAAAAGAGGCTGGGGAAAAAAGAGAACCCTTTACCTGTGAGGAATGAACAAGAGAAATGGGAGGACACAAAAAAACCCCAGTGTTTCTCCACATACCTTCTTTGCATCCTTTATATTCCCTGAGCTGCAATGAAAGTGGTAAATCACAAAACCCTGGTCCAGGACATGGTTCCACAAAGCATCCAAATAAGCCTGTGGTGCTCAAGGACCCAGCAAATTAAGAGCACCCATCAAAGACTTAGAATTTATTGTTGGTTACCAGAATAGACCTAAACATGCTGCTGTTAAAAAATTAAAGAGAGGCCTGGAAGTGGCTATAATCCCTCCAGCTCGGTGGAGAAGGAATCTAACTCAGCTTCCTTCTGGTGCTAATAATTAGAAGGACTACTGAGGCCTGAGGGGGAGATTAGGTTGTTTACAGTGTGGCCTCTACCAAATAAATTAAGGTCTATCTGAAGCCAGCAGAGATTTCCCAGGAGGGGTTTGTCTCCTGCAGCGCAGGTTCTCTGTGCTGTCTGTGGCAGCAGCAGTGCCCCTTGGACTGATACAGAAAAGGATAAAAATGGAAAACAGGTTGAATCAGCCCAAGAAGATCAATATCTTTATAAGAGCACCCAAAGCTGATACCAAAGCTCTGCCTGCAAAACAGAGGGAGACTGGAGCATCATTCCGGTGTCTGCAGTAGGACCTCACCATGGATGGAATAATAAAGGTGCCTCTGGTCTGCTAACAGCCTTTCTGAGCTGAAAAGAGGGGGAGGTAGAAACTGCATTGCCTGTTTTAATTCTTTCCCCTGAATTCTGGAGGCTTGTACTGTTTTATCCTAAATGACACAATCCAGGACTTTGATCAGACAGGCCCTAGGTGAGCTCTTCCCCGAAGATGACAGTTAATGCCATCTGAAGGGCTGCCCAAAAAGGGTCCTTTGGAAAAGCTGACCTTTCTCCAGCTAACCTCTCCTCCAATTTAGTACTTTACATCTGAAATTTTGAAGCCAATTTTCTTTTTACTGAAGCCTTAATGAAAGGAGCAAATTATTTATAATGGCAGTTGTTACTCTAGGAAGAGGCAAGTGAAGCTCTTGGGGCTTTTGTCCTGGACCTCGTGTCACTGTTTTGCTCTGCGAAGCTGCTCTCACATTCTTTTACTCCAGTGGCCCATTTATGCCACAGAAATTCACACAAAGCCTTATTACACTGAGGCTCTTCCCTGCCCACAGCGTAGGGACTGACGGGTCACCTCGATGAGCAGAAGGGTCTCACACTGCCCTGGATGGTCTACAAACATCAGGTCTGTGACCGAGCCGAGGGTGGCCCTTGAGAGCAGGCACTGTGGGCCCAAATCCCACCAGGTTTTGCCTTCTTGTTATCACACAGCCCTGCTATAACTCTGCCTCATTCCCCGAGACAAAGCACTTCTGGGTGCCAGGCATGTTCCCGCTGCATCCTACAAGCACCCAGCACTGGCAGTAGAGTGAGGGCTTCTGCAGCTCCGTCCAAAGTGACTAATTTATTCCATTAGCAGCTTCTAAAACAAAGACATTTGGGGATATGAACAGCTGAGAGCAGGAGAACACCCACTGTTTGTGCTTGGGGAGGTGGTAAATGTTCCTGTGTTCACCCAAGGAAGTACCCGAGCCTCCAGAGGGGTATGGTGAGCCTACAAATATTTCCATGCTGTGGAAAGTCGGATTATTATTTTAATTAACTCTGTCCAAGCACTGTCTGGGTCCTGAGAGGGGTGGCCAGGACCTGAGCATCCATCCTCTCTCTCAATCCTCACACACAGCAGCATGAGATCCCTCACAAAAAATAGAATGTGAAGGAACCCAAACCCACAACTTTTTAAACTTCTGACTTTTATGATGATCTGTTTATTTTATTAGCTGAGAACTGACAGTAGGGTGAATATTATTTGAGTCAACTTACATATATAGGTGAAAAAAACTCCAGTGACTTAGGAAAGGGGTCTGAGAAGGGAGAGGCAGGGAAGTGGGAAACGACTTATTGCTTCTCAATAAAGCTTTTAAAGAAAAGAGAAAGGGGTGGGGAGAGAAGAAAAGAAAAGAGCAGCAGGAAGCCATCTAACAAAGCAGATTCTGCCCAAATTGCCAGCGAGAGGCCCACAAGTCAGTGGGGGCTCACGATGGGGGAAAAAAAAGCTCCAGCAACCCTGAGGATGTTGTGAGAGCTGGAGAAAGCTTTGCAAAGTGGGAACTGGAGTCCTTTCTTTGTTTTCTCAGACCTGCAAATCATTATCTTTATGATAGTGCCCTGTGGGTTGGGCTGCTGCTGTCCCCAGCAGCTCGTGTCCTATGGGGTCTGCATGCCCTTCTGCTCCAAAATAACTCCAGGGCAGCTGCATTCTGGTTGCCCTGCAGCATTTTCCCTTTGGCCAGGTGATACCAAACAAATTCTCAGGGCAGAGGAAACATCTTGTCTGAATGCAGCATCCATTTAACAAACAAGACTTTGACTAAGCCAACTAACAAATGTTTTTTTAAAAAATCCCACAGGTTGCTCCTCGCTCAGTGCAAACCAGCGGGATGCTCCAAAGCTCATTCCATAACCTGCTGGATCCTCTGTGCATCTGAGAGAGCTCTGACAGACTTATTACTTCACAGACCTATTATTTCTCAACTGTGCAAAAAATTTGATGTGTCACTTATTCTGAGTAGTGCCTCAATTTACCAGCCAGTCAAATGGGCAGTAAAAGCTGCCCCATAAGTTCCCCATTTCTTGCTGGTGGATGAGAATCCCTGTGAGCTGATACCGAGCACTTCAGCTCTGTCAGAAGCTGCATCACCCACAAAAGAGCTCCTGGCCAGGACCAGCCTCTGAGGGACACGACTGTGAGAGGAGACTTTGAAGTCCTGTCCATTCTTCTCTTTCAAGGAGCGATTTATAGCAGCACTTGCTTCCCTGAGATTGATGGACAAAAGAGCTGGATCAGCTACTGTGTAGTCAGGGGTGAAAGCCTGGATCCATCAAGGTCAGTGGCAAAACTCCCACTGACTTCACTTAGGGCAGGAATTCCACCCTGCTCTCTGCTTTGCTGGATGCACTTTCACGTGGAAACCTTGTGTCACAGCCAGACAGATGTTAAAGTCAGCTTCTCCTTCAGCACAGGCACCACAGAGACCCACTGAACAAGGCGCTTCAAAGAATCCAGGCTCGGACTCCACACGCACGTGTGCACACGCAAACACACACACCCTTTCCCAAAGGATTTTATATCCTGCAGAGCTGCAGGAAAACACAGTTTGAGAACAGAAAGGAGGAGAAAATGCCCCAGACAGGCAGCAGTGACCTGCCTTCCTGCCAACCAGCGGGTTTTATGTGCTAGCTTACTCTGGTGACTGATAAAACATTTAGTGCTTAATGGCACTTGTCAACCTCCACATCCAGGAGAGCACAAGTGTACACATCTCCTGGAAAACAGCATCCTCAGGACTTTGTGCAAAGCAGTACACTCACATTGCTGAAGGATAATCACTCTTGTTTGATGTCACTGATAAGAGACATCGAGATCACCAGATGCTGATGTGAAGCTAAGCCAGGTGAGGTTTGAACGAGCTGCTCCATGTTCCTGAACATCCTGGTTACAGGACAGAGAGCTCAGCCCAGGCTGGCATGGCTGGATGGTGCCTGTCCCCTGCACCTGGGAGTCATCTCCATTCCAAGGACCAAGCAGCAAAATCCCAGGTTAACACTGGCTTTGCTGGAGAATACCTGCTTGCACCGCCCTCCATCTGCACCTCTTTTTTGGCTACGCCTCCCCCACCCAAACACTCATCAGCCCCACGCTTATCTGCATCCTGGCCTGTGCTGACTTGGCGTTTTTAAGATGTCAGTGGAAGAGACATTTCACACATGTGCTTTAGCTCATTGTGTGTCAGAAGCTCAAGGTTCACAAAAGCGCTTCCTCCTTCCCCTGTGCTTTTCGTGCATTTTGCCAAGTAAGCGGTTTTTGCACTTACATTCCCCTTCACAAACACTTCTTCAAGAGGTAATGTTAATACCCAGGAGAGATGCAAGTCAGACAGCATGGGAGAGTGGATTTTTCTGCTTCCAGAGGAGATAGCATGTTCCACACCAGCAGACTTGCTCATGGGGTGTCCTGGGATAATTGCCAAGGAAAGCCTCACAGAGATAGAGCACACAGAGCTTTTTTCTCTCACAGTCCCGCTGAGCTGTGCTGAGGGAGGAGGTAACTCTCCTTCACCATTTCCACTCTCTGAGCCATGCTGCATGGATAGAAAGCTTCTATTCAGGTCTTACAGGACTCCCAGGGCAGCAGTCAGAGCAGCTTCAGTTCCCTGGCACAGAGAGGCAAGAAGCTAAAAAGAGAAAACCCACTGGATCTGAAAGACACACAGGACTTCCAGGACCTCTCAGGCTGGACCCTCAAGCGGTCCACTGCCTTTCTGGCCATGCCAAATCAGCAGTCTGACCCACCCTCTCCTGCAGGGCATCCTTGGCACCCCAGGAGCAGGCCAAGCTGTGCCTGCCGGCAGCAAAGCCTGTCTCAGAGGCTGGAGAGACTCTGAAAATTGATTTACAGGCACTGAAGTTTCTGAGCACTTGTTGTAGGGCTAAATCTAGCAAGGGGGCTGGGTAACACTGGCCTGGCTTTCCAGACAGACCTTCAAAGGCACAGCCTGTAAAAGGGAAAGATCTGGGCAGACAGTATTGCTAGCCCTGGAATAAAGCACACTCCAGCCAGGTCTGAGTTCAAATTATGTGTTCCATGTACTACCAGAGATTTTGGCCTTGCTGTTACTGTGCAAAAGGATTTGTAATGGAATGGAAGTTTAATCTATTATTGATTATTGCATTATTAAAAAAATAAAATTGACTCTGTCTCTTTGAAGGAGGAGGTAATATATTTTAAGAAACTCTTAAGTTTCATAGTAACTCTTAAAAAAGTCTTTATTGCTGTTCCCTTTCCCCAATACAAATCTTATTGCCAAAGTTTTACTCCTGTGCTGTTCTATATCTCATTGCTTTCTCCTCTCTGTCTGTCTCTAGTATGGAGACATTTGAAATTTTTTGGGGAAAGGACTTCGTGTCCCACACTGTGGTGTTACAAGACACTGGTTTAGTGCTTTAGAACAGTGAAATGGTGAAGACAGTGGGTTGGAATACCAAACCCAGCCAACTCTGATGCATTTTTGTAGGCAGGTGGAGGGATGAAAAGAAGGCATCAAAGGCACACAGCACCTGCCCACAGATGCCTGCTGGGAGGAGGGAGCATCCTGGTTCGGGGGGTGCTTCCAAAATGGGCTGCTGGAGCTGTGTCTTGCACAGGGCATGGGAAGGGATCAGCTCCACCACACGTGGCCGGGCAGGGCCAGGGATGCTCAGCCCGCTCAGTGCCACAGCCATGGGCCTCGTGCTCCCTGCCAGCCAGGCTGCATGTTGCTCACCTTATGGAATGTATTTTTACAAGCAAACCAATATTAAAACTGGTTTTTTTTTGTAAAATACATGTATTAGGGTTTACATCATAAAAAACATACAGGGTGCGCATCACAATCAAACGAACAGTTAGAACCTTACCTTTCAGTATCCTTTGTATTTTGTTATCTTAACTGCAAATCTAAGTTCCTTAAAAACCTAAGTGCTGCTTTAACAGAGCTTTTATTTTGCATCTTGTACAATTAAGCTTCTCCACAGTGATTTGGGATAAGAGTAGCTGGAGATCAAAGTCTTGCAGCTACATTTTTCCTCATCACCTGGAGGGCCACAAACAGAACTATGCAGATTTGTTCACAGAAACCTCATTTAAGGTGAAAAATCCCATTAGCTATAATCACTAGATGCTTAACAGATGTTGTGCTGGAGCCAGCAGCTCCATGCTATGGCATCTACTGTGGAAGAACAGTCTTTAGTCATGAGGCATTCTTTTATAGCACATTAAGATGCTTGAACACCAAGGGAAAAAAAAAGAAAAAAAATAATTTATAATACTTTTAAAAGCAACCTTGGACCTGGAGCTGCTGAAAATGGGTTTATCATAAAGGCATCTAACTACAGATCTGTCCAACACCTTCCTGCCTCGCCACGGGCTGAGAAACCCAGTCGTGGCTGGGGAAGCCAGAGAGGGAATGCCGTGAGTCACAGCAATAACGTCACCTCCCTCTGGCCACGCAGCCAGAGCAGAGGGATGTCCGGAGGAGCGAGCCAGAGCAGGGACAGGCAGGAATACAGGCACAGCTCCCGACAGGCTGCGACTCCTGCATCCCACTGTGCCAGCTGTGACCGAGCGCGGGCTGCAGCCTCTGCACATGCTGGAAAGGAGCACCAGAGGTACCCGTGATTCCAGAAAAGTCATTGGTTTGAAGATGCTGATTTTTAAAAAAAAAACAACACAATAATTTAATGGACTCTGTTTCTGGCCAGCTTTGAGAAGGGACACGTGTCAGCCATTCTGCCAGCTGGAGAAAAATTAAAACCCACCACAAATAGGATTTTTGTGATGGGGCCACGCTTTCCCAGTCACTCCAGACAACACAGAGCCTTTAGAAATGAAGAGACTCCCAAACGCTCCAAATGGAAAAATACTCCTGAGAAGCACATCCTGAGCTCGGAAAGAGCGTGTGGAGCTGGGCACCCCTGAAATCCCTCCTCGTGGATGCACCGGCAGCAGCAGTGCCAGGTACCATCCATCAGCAGCAGCATCCCCGCTCGCTCCCTCCTGCCCTGAGTGGTCCAGCCCCTCGGGTGCCCGCACCTTCCCCACGGCAGAATTCCCGAGCCGCGCTCCATCCCGCGGGCACGGCACTGACACGCGGAGCCCTCTCTGCGCTCCCTGCCCGATAAGCACCGCTCGCCCTTAAGATCTCATAAATCACAATGTCAGGCAGCTTTTACGGTCTAATTGAGCCTGGAGTCCTTCGATAATGAGCCCTGGAGAAGTGGGGGCAAAAAAAGCGTTGCAAACCCGAGCTCAGAGGGGGGTTTTATCCTCGCCAAACGCTGCTGCCCCCGAGGCACTCTTTGCTGGACACACCCAGCAAAACATCAGCCCCAGGCAGCAGTGATTAGGTGTCAGGTAACTACATGCAAAAGAAACAATGCTCACCATAGAGAGAAAATAAGTCACCCAAAGGCCAGAGAGATAAAGCAAATCCTGCTCTGGATGTCTTCTGAGCTCTCATGTCTCCGGTTTGTGGAAATGAAACGTTGCAGCCTCCTAACTCCCCAAAGCCTGGAGCGGGATGTGAACCTATCCCTCGGCACAAAAGGGGCTTTACAGGAGGAAGATTGCAAAAATACCTGCTCCAGGTTTGAACTGTGGTTGAACAAGGTGAAATCCAGGACATCTCCATTCTGGCATGATTCAGTGGGGAGAAAACAAAATCCTATCTTCACCTGACTGTGCTCATCTGAAGCCACACACCCATTCCCAGCCAGACTTGAAGCAATGAGCTCAGGCTACGCACCCTGTCCCTGGGTGAATCAGCCATGGGAAAGATTGATAACATTCAGGGAAACAAGACCTCCTCATCTTCTGTTTCAACCGGAAAGTCAACCCATCCACCAGAAGTCATCACGTTTATCCAGGACATTACCTTCCTCCCAGACATGCTCATTAAACCCTTTACTTAAATAAGAAAGATGGAACTCCTCCTGTTTTCACAGACTTTAAATCAGTTCTGGTAGTTCTGTACACTTTTAAGCATAATTAACTTCCATTTTAAAATCACAGACACTGAAGCTCAACAATTCACAGTTGATTGACAGTTATGACAAAACCCAGCAGCAATAACCTTTCAGCACCTTCCAAAGAGATCTCAGGAGATGCTCACCTTGGCAAAGGTGGATCCTGCTGCAGACACCACAGTCCTGGATGATCCCGAATTTCTTGCATAGGTCAGGATGGGCATCACTGTAAATTAAAGGACTCCTTCTAAGGGCCTGCAGGAACTTATATTTAGAGCAAAAAAGAGGTAGGGGAAAAAGACAAACTGAATGAACAGAGCAATTGTTTGCTCTGTGTAAGTAAGTAAGCAATCAGAGGTGCCAGGTTTAAAATGAACCACACCTTTAAATACTCAATCAGTTAATTGTTAACATTTGCTTCAAGCATTCTATTAATTAGTCCATGAATGGCTTCTTTCATCATCTGTATTAAAGGATTTCTCAATTCCAGCATCTTAATTATTTGCCTTCATATTGAATCATCTCAGTGCAGACAGAAAAATATCTTTCTTAAGTAGCAAGTTTTTTTTTCCCTTTTTATTTTTTTTTCTACAACATGTAGGCTTTTTTGTTCATTGTTCCTTGTCCAAGAGTGAATATTTACTGGAACAGTGCTGGGAGTTTTAGACAGGAATTTAGGATATTCAGAGTTAAGGAAACACTGGTATATAAGCATGGATATGGGAAATAGGACAGGATTTTCTTCTGTCTTGTGTATACACATTTGGAGGTACGTTTCTTTAATATTTGACCATTTGCCTGTGAAAATCAGCAGCATTCCTGCAGGTGGAGAAGACTACTGGAGAGATGTACTGGAACTGAGCACTCCAGAAAGGAAAGGCATGGGAATATGGATGAGTGGGGAAGTGTCACTCGTACCCTGATCATTCTTTCCTTGACATCAGCTCAACACCAGAAGGCAAGACAAACGTTCAGGCTCTGCAATTAAATCTCTCTCTCCCGTTGAGGGAATGCCTCACCAGCTGCAACAGCTATGTCAGACTGCCAGGGCTGAGCCAGCCTCGTGCCAGCACCTCAGGATGCTTTGCATGGGCTTGTGCTGGACTCCCAAAAATCCGATCCTTCCACGGATTTCAGTGAAGTCAACGTGCAAGAGAAGCCTGTGGTGAAATCATTCCAAGCTCTGGCTGGAAGGAAAGCCCAAGTCAGCAGATCTCTACCATTCCAGGGAGATCAACCTTGTAAGTTTGTGCACACTGAGGAGCGATAACATCGATGTCTCTTCTGAGACACATTTAAGATTGGCCTTGGGCCCAGGGATTTTGCAGTTCACTTCTGTTCTGCCTTGAAATATGTTCCCTCAATAGATATTTACATTATCCTTTTATTCCAGCGTTAGGTACAATCCACAAGGAATACATCCCGCTCTCTGCTCCCTACCATCCCTCCTCTTTCCTGCCTGCTCAGTCCGCACATTACTCAGAGCCCTGGGTAAAGCTCTTTTCCATGCTAAATATGCATCCAACCACTTAATGAGCTTTGGCCAGCTCGCCAGGAGTTTTGACAGGCCTGTTGAACCGGTGCCAAGCAGAGATGAATGTTTGGCTTGGACCAGCACAATGCTCTGTTTGTCTCATTGTTGCATTGGAAGTGTTAGCAAACTAATGTGACAGGATGGAGACGCACACAACTGAAAAATGACTGAAAATGTAATTCCGTGTCAGCAGTGACTCCTGAAGGATTATTTGTCTCCAGTGACTTTCAGGGAACTTTTCTTTTACGGGCTCAATATAAAGACAGGTCTGTGTGCTCGGGGAAAGCGATCAATTAGCTTTAACCCAGATGTAAGGAGCTGCCCCCTGCTCCCACTTCCTAAGATTTACTGTAACTCAACCAGGCACTCTACCACAATTATTTTTTTACTTGGGTTTTTTTTTCCTTTCTGAAAAAACACGTGTTTGTTTGCTTGCACAGCCCCGGAACAGCCTGGGCTCTGCTCTGCTCCTGGTGTGTGGACTGGCTCCTGCAAAGCCTGTCACGGGGACCCTCTGGGTCTGCAGCTCCAGAGGAACTGCTGGATGAGAACAAATGGTGTTCAACCCCAACCAGAACCAGCACTTCGAGAGCAGAGCGATGGGCTGTTCACCACGGGCCATTACAGGACCAGGCAGAATACAGGGAATGAAGAATGAGCCTTCCCACATACCTTTTGTTTCCTGGCACTCTACTGTGTAGAGAAACCTGTGGAGCTGGAGACTATCTAAAACATCTTATTCTTATGGGATCTGACTCCTTACTCCTTTTTTTGGGATCTTTTTGCTTGTTTGTTAGTTTTGAAGCTGATCCTCATTCTTGCCTCTGCAGCATCATTTCCCCCTTTGCAGCAAATGAATAATTTAATCTTTAAAATGCAGAGTTACATTCAGCCTCATGTTGTTCTTTCGCATTAAAAAGGCAGGGTCACCCAGGAGTCTGTTCAAACTTTACCTCCCTGTCCTCTCCAAACAGGGAGGAAAGGGTTTCCCAAGCAGTTTTGGTGCAGTGAGTGGCATCCCTGCCCATGGCAGGGGCGTTGGAAATAGATGGTCTTCAAGGTCCCTTCCTACCCAAACCATTTTACAATCCTGATAAATTCATACCTATTGCTTTTGAGTCTTAAAAAGCTCCATAAATCCGGACCAGGGCTGTAAATGACATTGTTCATGTGCAATACAGGTGGGCACCACCCCCAGAATTATGAGCTGCCCAGGTACCCACTCACCTGAAGAAATACTCAGCCTCACTGTACGTTTTATAGTTTGTTTCTTTCACTTTTATAGCCAGCACAGCACTGACAAATGTAGCTGTTTAGCCAAAGTCAGTGTACTGGAGGCAGAAAAGAGATAAACCATGAACTTTTATTTGGATTCCTGCTGCAATTGTATAAATACCCAAGTTCATTATAAAAATAATGTAAAATAGTCTTTGTAGTGTTATGCTGGCTTTGCAAATCCTTTTGATTACATCTGTATTTCCAACTGCTTGCATGTCAGAAAGAGATGGGCTAGTGCTAAACATGCCCAGTTTGTTGGGGTTTTCATTCAGCTCTTTGTACCACCAAAGGATTTTTCAAAACCTTCAGGTCTTCTCATCTTCTCAGGGGCTATTATTTTTTTTATTCACATGACAGTTTAGTAGCAACAGAAAGTATAAATACACATTTCACTCCCAGGGAAATTGTAGGATCGTTGTCTGAAGCTCTCGAAGGGACTGACAGGGTCGTCAGGTTGTCATTTGGAGAATTCCACGCGCAGATGCCATCGGTTGTAGCTCTTTGGGGAGGATGACTCTGTTGCTGCACGTTCTGCTCATGCAGGGACCAGCACTGAGAGGACCCACCAGAAAGCATGACAAACTTGGAAGAAGATCTGATGAAAATTCTTGTTTCCATTTTGTAAACCTCTGGTCCACTTCTGTGGAGCTTTTCCACGCTCCTCTAATGGAAACTGGTTCCCGGGAGCCACGTGTTGCTGCTGGAAGCTGGGGCTTTGGTAAGCACAGGGGGGGAAAAAATATCACATTGCACAAAAAGATAGTGATGGAAAATTTTAACAGCACTGATTGTTTAGGTTTTCTTCCCCTTTGCAAAATGAAACACTTTTAAAATCAAGCTTTTTTTTCCACTGGCTGCTTTGTGAGCACATTTTTTTTCACCTGGTTCCAATCTAGACTTGCAATGCAAAGAGCAAGAGCATCCAGCACACTTCCAGCACAGCAGGGCTCACTTTTCCCAAATTCCCCACCAAATCCTGTGGCTTATCACAAAGGAGTACAGAATAAATATGACTTGATACACAACATAGGAGTGTGGAGCAGTTTGGAGGGTGGGGAGCAAAAGGCCTTCCCTCCAGACTGGTGGTTCAGTGGCTGGAAGACACTGAAACTTCTTTCTCCCTGCTGATTTCCTAATGGATTTACACCAAAGAAAAGGGCAGTTGGGGTCCAGTCCTGCTGAAGAAATGACTTGAGAAGCAGCCCAGCAAAAAACCACCAATGCACAGGACTGGGAGGGCTCAGAAGGGGTGATTATCACAACCAATACCCCTGAACCATCAGGAGGTTTGTTGAAATGTGCAGGGGTTTCAGCCAGAGCTGTAGCAATAATCCATGGAGCAATGCCACCCCTGGGGACAGGGGACAGAGCTGTCCCTGCCTGTCCCACTGCACTCACAGGGCTCAGTGCCTGCCAAGTGCCCCCCCTGGCTGCACCCCTTCTGCAGCCCCTCAGCAGGAGGGGGCACGAAAACCCACCCAAAAAGTCAAATATCCATCAGCAGTACAAACCACAAACCTCTCCTGGCACGCCTCCTGACCGAGAGAAACATGAATTCATGGAGGGAAAGAGCAAAGTTTAGACAAACCAGGTCCCTTCTGGCTGCTCTGGATTCCAGTGCCTGGGACCCAAGACACAATTCCTGCCTGGCTCTGCAGTCCTTTCCACCGGCTTATCAAAAACTCCGTCTTGAAACAATTTCGTCCTTGAACAGATTTGCTAAGCAGTGTAATATGAAGATCAAGGAATAAAGATGAGGAAAGGCAAAATTAGATTAAGGCTGTAGATAGCGTTTGAGTATAACTAATGCCAAACAGCCAGAGGGCAACATGTCAACAATTTAATGGGGCACAACGTAAAATAATGTTTTCAAAACAAGCGCTTCATTGGACGCTTCCCCTTTGAATCAGATAAAGTATATCACTACAGAGAGATTTGCTTTGATCTGCTCTGCAGCAGGAGGTCAAGGGTGTCTAAAGCAGCTATTCAGAGCTTGTGAGTAATAGAATTAAACGGCTCAGATCTCGTCTCTGAGCTCTCAGTGTCCCCCCAGATGTGGGGCCAGCCCCTGGCTTGGGGAGCTGAGCCCGGTACCCCCAGCTGGCAGCTGAATTTGGTGCTGGCTCTGAGCCTGGACTGCTCATGTACAGCCTGTTGTGGGGTCTCTTGGGGTTGGGGAGACATCAGAAAGTCAGGATCTCTGCACCCATGTTTGTGCAGAAAGCATCTCTATTTCCAGAAAGCCAAGGCAGCACCTACCTCCATACAGGATTTCTCCCTCACAAACTAATTCATGCTGGTTCCAGGCACAACTAGATATTCGTGAAACTTGATCACTGTGAGGATGATTTAACCCCAAAGCCATTTCCCACTCATGCTGGTGGTAACAAGCCCAAACTCTGCCATGCCTTTTGCTGTGGCTTGCAGAGGGGCCAGTTTTACCAGCTCTCTTATGCCAGTGGGTGAGAAAGATGCTTACGAGGCACAGCTCTCCCCTGCCCTGCAAACAGAAAGGCAAGGTGGGGGAATGAAGGCAAATAACAGGGGAAAAGATTAAAACAGAGCATCAGGCACGTTTCTGGTGGCTGCAGTACACCCACAGCAGGCCATGATATTTCACTGCCTGTCTCTGCTCTCCCAGCTGTAAAATTTTACTGGAAGGAAGTTCCAAACACCTCCAGAAGGTCCAGCCACAGAAGATGCCATCTCCCAAACCAGGAGACAATTGCAGCAGGCTTGTTCTTGGTAGGACACCGTGCAGCAGCCTCAGCACTCTCCCAAATCATGGGTACAGATTTTTAGGAGCAAGAAGAGGTGAAGAGCCCCTGCAAGCACCGCCTGCACGACCAGGCAGAGCCTCTGCTGTGCAGAGCCCTGAGCACCTCGGCCACCACGCTGCTGGGGCTGCCAGAGCTGCACAGGGGCCTCAGGGGACTGCCTGGGAATGAAGGCAATAATAGGAGTCATTTATCTTTGGGATGGCATGCCGATAACAGCCTGCTGGTGTGTCACAGGCACACGCTGGGTTGCTGCCGCGCTCGCTGACTGCTGGTACTGATGGGAGGGGGCAGCTGGCACAGGGTCCCTCTGCACCCCCTGCACTGGGTGGGTTTTGAAGAATTATAGCCTCACCTAGTTTAAAAATGTTGGGAGCTTTTTGTTAGCTTATTTTTTTATGCTAATTTTTTTGCTCCTGCTGGGAGGAACAGGCTGTATGCAGCCCTGTTAAGGGGTACAACCATCACCCAGCTCAGTCAGGCAGTTCCTGGTCTGGTTTAATTTACCTCAGGCATGAGAAGTTCACCATTTCTCTGGGTAATCAGGATTGCTCTCCCATCACCCACTCATCTTTCCCTCCCAAATGACCTGATGATGTAGATACCAAGTTATCTGCCCACACTTCAGCCAATGTCCCTGCAGCCCTTCCGTGCCCTCAGAGGCTTCTCCCAGGAATCAGTCCTCCCACACCTCCACAGCACTCAGCCACCCAAAACTCCAGGGCATTGTCAGGCATCTGCCCAAAATTCCTTGTTTGCACACAGAAGCACCAGTGAGGCCTTGGCTGGGATGCACCTTCACTTGCTCATGATGCTTTTCCAGGAGCTTCTTAAAGCATCAGGTTTCGCATCTGTTCATCAGCTTTGTTTTCCTGGCCTCCAAGGAGCAGTTTGCTTTTGCAGGCTGTCACATCTCAATTAGCTCTGTACCTCCGGGTGTGACACGGGGTCACCAGGTCTCCACAGCTTTGTAGTTTTAGCATGGAAAGGTAAATACATCTGCAGGCACCACAGGGTTTGGAGCTGCCCCTTTCCTGCAAGGGACTGGCCTTGGAGCAGGAGCATGGAGCAGTGGGTGCCCTTCAGATGAAGACAGAAGCCTCTCCTCATTCCAGCTGCCCTAACAGAAAGGCAGTTTGGCAGAGGCAACACTCAGCAGTGACCTGCCTGGGCCACCTCCAGTGACAGCCCTTAACTTGCAGCCCTGTCAATGAGATGCTGCAGACAGGCAGGTCCAAACCTTGCTTCTCACATTCTGCAGTGCTTTCTGCAGACAACAGAGCCTCTGCCTTGGAGACCAGCATTTAAAAGGAAACCAAATACTGAGAGGACCCATAAAATCTCTGCCTCCCACTGCTGGAGCAGCCCTAGTTACTTGTCTGGCAGCAGCTTCTTCCAGCTCTCAGCTTATCCCTCCTACAGCCCAGCAACCCCAGCCTACTGCCTCTTGGAATGCTGAACCCCTCCATACCTCCTTCTCCATCACCACAGTGATGGAGGAGGATTACCTTGCCCCACCAGCTCAGACAGCTCCATGGCTCTGACCCTAAATCCAGAGGCAGAAGAGGGGGAAGGCAAAGCCAGTAAATCCATGGGCTGCATGCTGCAAGGCAAGCTTGGGGAAGGAGAACAAATTTAGCCCTGACTCATCCAGGATAAATTTGCCACCTTCAGTGGGGCTTGTCGGAGGTGCACAGCTCTGCCTAGCTCTGGGGGATTGGGGAGGGTTTGCCTGCCAACCTGCTCTGTGCTCAGTGACCCATCATCACCCGGGAGGGAGCACCGAGCTGGGGCTTTGCCCATCTCTTGCTCACAGGGTGGTACCACGGTGGTTTTGCAGCTGTGGCAGGGAGGGTGGAACCAGGCTGATCACTAATTACTGAGGCTTGTAATCAGCGAGAGGCATCGCTGAGGTTTCTGTACCCAGAGAGCTCCAACTGGCTGTCCTGACATTTTGATGCCAATTACCAAAATGCCCGCACCAGAAATAGCTGTAATTGATACAGCAGGTCAGCACGTGTTAACGAAGCTGAAATTGAGACCAAAATGGAAAGGAAATTTTGTGGAAATGTGAACATTTTTTCCCCTCACTCTAATAGCTGGATGGAGCCATGTGTTATTCGTGGCTGTTTTTTCAAATACAGATGCTTTCTGTGAGGCAGAGATCCGGCAGAGATGCCACATTTTGCATGGACCAGGCAGGGAGGGATCAACAGGGTGCCCACAGCCCCCCAAACCCACAAGGACAGACAGGCCCCATCCTCCCCATCCCACCCCAAGGTGGGTGGTGCAAGACAAAACAGCCAGGGTGGTTTTTTTTTCCCCCTCACACAAACCAGCCAAGGAGCAGATGGAGGGGAAAATCCCTCCTCTCAATTCCTGCTAGACTAACATTTTACCTGCAAAATTGAGGTAGGAGGCTTTTAAATGACTTGTAGGTGGATCTGGTTCTAGAAACAGCTCTGTTTTACAACAAGTCTTTGCTGTTTGAGGAAGGAGGGTGTAACAGCAAACGCAGAAACAGTTAACTGCAGCCTGGGGTTCCTGCCTGCTCTCCCCAGGCTGCTGAAATGTAGGGATTCGGGGGTCACAGTCACAAATCTACCATTAAAGCAAATGCCTCTTTCATCCCTTTCGAGGGAGGGTTTTCTTTAAAGCTTTCATCCTGGCAGAGATGTTTGAGGAGCTAAAAATAGGCAGCAAAGTCACGTGAGAACCTCCGGATGTGAGAAATCACATAAAAGATACGAGCGCGAGTCCCTGTTTCCTTGGAAATAATAGTAGTAGTAATTCCTGAATGTGAGGTTGTAATGGCAAGATCTGAAACCGGCCCCTTGTTCTCTGAAACCCTCTGTGAGCAGCCAGGGCAGGGTAAAAACAGATGCCAAGGAAATAAACTGTCTTGGAGCACAGTCCCGTGCGAGGAAAACCCTCCCTTGCAGAGCTCCCGAGAACCAGCCCGTGCCAGAGGTTTCCATGTGTGCAGGGCTGGACCCAGAGCTGCTGCACGGAGGGAATGTGAGAGCTCAGGCAGAGGGGATGGCACAAAGCTCTCCAGACATCCAGCACGGGGTGGTGAAATTTTGGTTGAAGGTTTCAGTTAGGGAAGATCCCGAAGGAAACCCCTCAGCCACCGCACCCCCAAATTTTAGGTCTGGATTTAAATTCAGGTCTTCAGCTGGTGCTGGATCAGAGGGCTGGCTCCAAGCCTGGGATTTGGACACCTCTGGGGAGTCTCCAGATTGGGAGTAAAAGCAGTAGCATGAGCCATCCCTGGTGGGAGTCAGCGAGCTCAGTGACAGCAGTAAAGGGCTCTCACCCCTCCACATGAAATGGCTCACCCTTACATTTTAACATCCCCAGACTGAGCGCTTGAAATCACTGACCACACTTAACTCCAGCCAGTTCCCAGGGACCTGGGAGATGCTGAGCATCGTTAACAGAAACACAGTGACCTGCAGGATGAGACAGGGGTCCCTGCAGCCCCCACAGGGTGCAGGCACAGAGCCACCCTCCAGCTGCAGCGACCCTCCGGCAAACTGCAGCCCCATCCTGCGCCCACCCCTGCCTCACACTCCATTTCCCATTCCTGCATTGCCAGCTTGAGCTGCACACTGCCTCCTATAAATCCTCCCTAAGTGAGCATAAGCATTTAATTTATTTCAGAAAGACTGAGTGCTCTGCCTGTGTGGATTCTGCACGGGAAGCTCGGGTGAGGACCAGTACTCAGATCCCAAAGCCAAATGCTCACCAGTCAGTAAATGCCAGAAATAAGGTTCCATAACCCATCCTGCCAAGTCAGAGCTTGGCAGTATAAGACAGCAGAGCTCAAACTTTCCAGTAAAGCAGTTCCCAGTGCCAAGCATGTTACTGGGCATCGCTGTGAGTCACCTATAGGCATGAGAGCAGATGTGGCTAAAATCCTTTCACTGCTGTGAATGCAAAAGAATCCACTGGCAGTGGAAAACTGCCAAATTTTTCAAATTTTTGAGCTGGGAATGTTGTTCCCCTGGGCTAGAGAAATGTCACTGTTTTCCTCGCTCCTCCTCTCCTTTCCTTTTTATTTTTTTTTGCTACCATCACAACCAACAGCAAAAGCAATTTTTCATTCCTTTCACCAGAAAACAAGGATGAAAGCGAGAGGAGCAGGAGCACCCTTGCCAGCACCAGGATCACTCCTCTGAGCACTGAGCTGCATCCTGGAAAGGTGGTACCCAGCATTCAGCAGGGGGGGCAGACAAGATGCTGCAGAGCCCCTCACCTGAATGTTATACTCAGGCTCAGCATAAAGCTCCCAAAATCAACCATGAGCACAGATTGTGCTGAAACAATCATCGTGCCAGATGCTCCAGCAGCCCACCATGGCCTGTCCATGGCTCAGTTTGCCAGATGCCTTCACGAGGTTTTGTTCTGGATGACCAGAAACTGAATTAGGCTGCATCCAAAGAGCTGGTATATAAGGTTGCTAGGAGATTCCTCTGTCTGCAAGGAGCTGACAGTCACAGGAGTTACTGATGGGTGCAGGATGCAGAGATAAGGTTTTCTCTTTCTGCACAGGTGATTTGGGCATCTCTGTGCTCTCTCCAGCCTCTTCGGGCAAAAATACTTTGGCTCAACTTTGAAATGGATGTTGCTCAGGAGCAAGGTAGGAAAGGGGTGCTGGTGAGGCCGTGGAGCAGTGCCCACAAGGAGAAACAAATTGTGGGACAACAGAGGCCCCAAAATCAGATCCCACTCCTAAGTTAAAAAAACAACAAAAACAAACCTCTATCTTTGATGTAAAATGATCTGCTCTTCTGGCAGGGAAAACAGCTTTTCCTCCCCCAGGGCAGTGTCATTTGAGCAAAATCTTTGTTCTGCCTGACAGCAGGTACTGTCCATGACCCAAGATGATGCCCCAAATTTTGGGGGCTAATTGTCCTCATCTGGCTGCACCAGTGCTGCATCTCCTGGCAGCAGGGCATGGTGGCCACTGTGCCTGTGCCCCACAATGCCGGCAGGCACTGAAAGGTGCTACAGGTTAATTAGCACTTACTCATTAGGGCTGGTGCCAAAGGCCTTTGCTGGGAACAGCAGGGAAGTGAAAACAGCTGCTGGAGCAGCCAGGGCTGGAAGGGGAGAAGGCAGGAGGTGACTGAGCAGGGGGGATTTCAGCTGGGATTTAGAGAGCACTCCTTTGAATTCTACCTTTTGCTGATAAAACGATGCTATCCAAAAAAAGGTGAACTTTGAGGCTTTGACAAACATGTTTGCTTTAGTGAGGCTGGTCAGGGACTACACAAATGTCACCCTTGAATGCAGCTGGCACCAGACAGAGAAACCAAGTGGAGTGAGGAGGCTGTTAAGGCAAAGAAATGAGTAAAGGACATTAAACCGGATCCTTGACAAGCTGCAATGCTCCAAAGTCTTGGGTACATGCTCACCTGCAGCTGTTCCAGTTCCAGTGGCAGTGCTGGCATTTCAGGGACTGTAGAGATGTTGATTCAACAGTTTTTTTCCACGATGGACTGGGGTGCTGTGGTGCTCAGCAAGTGGCCTCTGCTTCAAAATCAGGCTTCAGTTGCTGTGACAAGGCAAACCAAGTCCTAATTAATCACATCCTACTGTACAGGGCACATCCAGGTTCCTCAGAGACCCCATCTGAGAGGGCAAAAAATATATATGTACCAATATATTTTTCAACAGTGTACCTCATTTCATGCACTTTTTGGGTGGAGAAATTCTGACACCAGTGCCTCGAAGGAGAGGATGCAAAGCTCTGCCTCAATACCCTCTGAAAAGCTAAAACAGTTTCTTTGCCAAGTGAGCGCAAGCCTGAGCTCCTGAGCATCCCACCAGCAGAGCAAGTGTCCCCACAAGGCCCTCAAGTATTTGGGGACCTGCTCAGCACCCCACTTTCTGCCCTGATCCTCAGGCTGAGTGAGAGACCTCCAACTGCTGAGGAAGCAGGAATGTGCTGCTCGCTGCCTTGCAGGATCTTGGCTCGTAACAGCAATTGGCGCAGAGTCATCCTTATCAGCTAGCACATTAATCTTAATTAACAGATCGACAGCAACAGTTCCTCCCTGAAGCTCCCCTGAGCATTCCCAGCCTTTGCTGTGCTGCTGCTCCAGCATCAGCACTGTTCCCTCTGCTGTGCCATCACTCCAGCATCACTGTTGTTCCCTACATGGGGAAAAAGGCCAAATCTTGCACAGAACCAGAGTGGCTGCACGGGATCCAGCTCTCCAGTTGCTCTCCTGGAGAGAGCAGCCTTACCCAGCCTTACCCAGCTGAGAGCCCTGAAGCACATCCACTCATACCTGGGACAAGGACCAGGAGCATCCCCTCCATGCCAGCATCCCACATCCTAGTTTTGGCTCTGATGTAGCACCCATCACCCCTGAGCTGCCTCACCTCCTTTGTCCAGGGACAGACCTCAGAGAGGAATGTTTTCATGCTTCTGGGAAGGAGGACTTTTAAAAAAGAAGAAAAGAAAGCACACCTAGAGAGATGATCTATGAAAACGTGGTAAGGTCACTCCAAACCAAACCCCAACAGCAGGGCCCCTCTCACCTTCTGCTCCCTGCTGCTGTCAGGGCTGGAAAAATCAACTGTCCCAGAATCAATTCCCACCCTCGTGCCTGGAGCTTGGATGGGACCACAGACCCCATGGCCCTGCCACCAGCTGGGGTCAGACCCCCAGACTGGGGTCAGGGCTGCACATCTTCGAGCAAACCCCAACTCTGAAGAGGCCAAGGCTGTAACTGGGGGCACACGAGTGAAGAGATGCAATGAAGTGGCTGAGGCTTCAGTGCTAAAGAGAAAAGCAACAAGCCCTGGCTGCTGGGGTGTGAATTTAGGGCACAGTCATCCCTGACATGTAATTAAAGGGCAGGAGGGGGACAGCATCCATCACACCTTGTCTGAGCACGGCCCAGGTCAGGTGCAGAGCCAGGACAGCTCAAACCTGGCAGAGCTCAGAGGAGGAGAATGTCATTTTCTTAGGGAAAAAAGAACAAACAAAAAACCCCAAGCCAACAAAACCTAACAACTAAACCCCAGACAGTTCTCTTGGCCAGCAAATCCCAGCATCTCTGCCCAGACTGGACCCTGGGGTCAGGCAATGGTGGACTCAGGGCTGGTGCCAAGCCTGAGGTGTCAGAAAGATGCCACATGTAACCAGAGGGGTTTGCTGGCACCACCAGGGGTGAGGCAGGGTCATGGGGTCAGGCAGAAGAGCCAGGGTAACCCAGACCTTGTCATAATGCTTTCAGCTTCTCACTATTCCCCTTCTCCTCTTGGCAGCCCAAGGCAGGGCTGAGAAACCAGAGCCAGAGACATGCTGGGAGAGGTGCTTTGTGTCACATTGCTTCAGTTCAATGCTCAAAGTGCAGACAGAAGGTACAACCTGGGGATGGAGGCTCCAGGTCTGCCATGGGGTGCCCTGAGGGTTAGGAGAGGATGAGATGGGGTAAACTGGAGGTATTAATTTAAGTTGCAGACCAAGGAAGGTTTTTTGGTTCACCTTACACTAATTTTTCACTAAATAAATATACATTAACCCTCAAGACGATTTTGCAACCAAACAAGAATTTAATTTTCTTAAACCATGTCACAGCATGTCTTAAGGTCCAAATATTTTAAAAATGTGGACCTGGAGTTCAGCTTCTCTGTTTGCACAGATGCTGCCAGAAGAGCAGCCTAGTTTGTAGAAGTTCCTTTCCAGGGGTGCTCAGTAGTTGCAGAAGTTGGAGCACCATGTCAGGAAGAGAGGGCAGCTCCAGGCACTGACTGCTTCAGTCACTGACTGAAGTGTTTTTCCAACGTAGGAGAGGAAAAAAAACCTCATCTCAGCTGAAATACCAAGGCTTTAAAAATTAGTTGCTGTTCATGTGCAGTAGCTCTTGTTATTGAAAACACCATAAAAGTTTTACTGTGCTGACTTAGGGTGCATGTAAAGAACCTCGCTTGTCTTGACAGGCCATAAAGGAACTTTTATGACCTACTGGGTCAGTGATTTGCAAAGAAGGATTTATGCTGCTGTCCAGGGCTGGGATGTGCTGCTGGAGTGGGAACACGCCAAAAGTGGCACACGGAGCTGAGAGGTGGACTTGCTATGGAATAAACAAAGTGTGTATCCAGCATGACTGTGCACATAGACTGTGCTAACTCAGAAGGGCACGGGACTATGTGCTGAGTGGGTTTAACTGATTGACCTTTATCCTTTTGGGGTTTCAGTGGAGTTTCAGGAGAAGAAAACCTTATCCATATATGTGTTCAGCTCTCCCCCAGGGTTAAAGCTTCAGAAATCCAGGCTGAATCCCCAGTGTTGCAACTGCTTTATCTTTTATCACAAGGTGTCTGGAAAGCATCATCTCTGCTGGTCCAAGGTTCACTTTCAACACACTCCTGGAGTAACTCGAGGAAGAAGAAGACCTGACTTAGTGAAATATCATCACCTTGGACTGATGCTGCCAGGTCTGCTTAGGACAGATGAAGTGGTGCAAGAAAAAGCCCTGCTGTGCCAGCAGCCTGAGTGTCAGGGCTCGTTTCCCTTTATAAAACACTGGCATCCATCGGCACACACAAGGGCAGAGACTGCAGCTGCAAGCAACGTGCTGGTGAAATCCAAATGTGCACTTCCAGCCCTGTAAGAGGGGCCCAGGACCACCTGCAAGCGACTGTGAAAGGGATCCATCCCCAGTGCCACCCTCCTGGGACACCAGAGCTGGCCACAGAGCTCTCCCTTGCTAGCACAGCTCATGTCACCCCGATCCCCTCCGTGACTTTCAGCTGGCTGCCAGCCCAGCTTCTGCTGCCCAAACTCTTTGGTGGTGTTGGAGCCACCCCCAGAGCAGCTGGGCAGCAATTGGGACAGTCACCCAGAGCACCCACCACCCTCCCTGCCCTGCAGGGCTCAGCAGGTGCCAGCCCGGGAGGGAGCGGGATGATTCCCAGCGGATACGGAGCCCCAGGAGCTGCACTCCCAGCCCAGTGCCTGCAGGAGGGAGAGGAGATGGCAACCCAGAGAGATCAAACGCTTCAAACGCTTCTCTCCCGAGTGCCAGCGTGTGCTGAGAGGAAAACTAGTGAAGTATTAAGTGCTGGAGGGTAAAAGGATCTTCCAGCCAGGCACTCGCAGCTCCCTGGGGCGATGTCTGGAGGGTCCTTGAGGGATGAGGAACTCCTCCAGCTCACCCAGGTGTCCACACTGCTGTGGGGACGCTCATGCAGGTCAAACTCTTGAAGTGGGACCCTTCCAGCCCCTTCAAGGCACAGCACTCACTCTCCCTCCTCCAGCTCCCACCCCATCCACAGGGTCACAGCTCATCACAGGCTTTGAGGTGGCTGCACTCCCCTCACAAAGCCTTTTTCCTTCAGCCCTCAACATCCTCTTGGATTGAACCAGATTTGCTGCACACGTGGCAACCAAATGAAATGGTTTCTTTGGCAACAATAATGAAAGCTTAGAAAAAATTTGCTTTCTGTCTCCTGTGACTCCAGCAGCCCAGGTAACAGAGTGGGAAGCAGAGCAACTGCAAGCATCTGCCTTGAATTACTGCCTCTGATAGGAATCAGACATGCACTCCAGCATGTCTGCTGCACATTTATTTATTTATTTGGGGCCTGATTGATTTAAAGACTCCCTATTGCCCGAGCAGCAGCATGGCACAATAATTCACTTGATCTCTGATTTATATTTCATGTTCAAGTGAAGCAGGATGCTTCTGCCCAGCAAAAGAGCTCTATATGCCAGTGCTGTGCTCGGCAGCTTCAGAGAGCCTGGGCATGCACAGAAGCAAAAGCTGAGGCTGCAGAAGGGAGTAACCACAAGATAAAAGCCCTCTTATACATACAAAATTACATGGCCAGGGTCACAAAACAGGGACTCGCAAATCCCTGTCCCCGTTTCCCCCCTTGCCCAGTGCTCGGTCCCAGGCTGTGTTTTGCAGCTTGGGTCCAACCCTTCTCACCTTCTGCCCCAACTGTTCCCCTCACCCCACAGCCCCTACAGCGATCCAGGGGTCAGGGGTGTTCAGCCCTCAGCTCTCCAGCCTTTCTGGGATGCTGCAAGACTTTGAGGCTTTTGTAGCTCAACAGGAGAGAGCACAAGGGCCAAGGCTTGACTTCTCCACTTTGGCCCTGCTGGGCCCTGCATTTCCTCTTTGACCTTGTGCCAACTGCCCCGGCAGCTCTGGAGGCAGAGGGTGAGGGAACTGCCCCTAATGAAGTCTCTCTGTGCTTCTGCCTCCCATATGGGGAAAGGATCAAAGCTCTCCTCACTGCACTGCAAAGGCGAGGGGGGCCCCAGGAGGGGTGAGACAGGAGGGGACTCCTGGGTTTGGGAGGGGGATACAATCGACCAGAGACTCCTTTGCCCTGCCAGCATCGCCCTTCCCCTGCAGCCCCTCTGAGACATCCCAAAGTACTTCAGCTCCAAATAGAGAGGCAGAAGCCTGTGAACCTCATGGGAGAAAGGGCCAGCAGTGACCCCCCATGCCCCATGTCCCATCACCCTCAGGGTGCC
Organism: Lophotriccus pileatus; assembly: GCA_035583135.1. Taxonomy (NCBI): domain Eukaryota; kingdom Metazoa; phylum Chordata; class Aves; order Passeriformes; family Tyrannidae; genus Lophotriccus; species Lophotriccus pileatus. The sequence goes on along the minus strand of JAWWES010000024.1, from coordinate 3,603,145 downwards.
AAGGGCTTCAGGCTCCTCCAGGTGCTCTGTTACCACATGGGTGGTACCAAAAATAGACATCAGCTATTTTAAACGTTTCTCCCTCCTTTTTACAGAAACTGTTACACCGAGCAGAGTTAAGATCTGCTATTCTCTGCTCTGCTTCCCACTTGGAAATACCTTCTAGAATTTAAGGAGGATAAAAATAGTAGCATTCAATGGGAATAGGAGAGAGCTCTTGTCTTCAGAAGACACCGCAATCACGCAGCGCCCGCGCCCGGGCCCTCCGACGCCGTGAATAGCGCTGCCAGTTGATCTCCTTCAAAGCACTGCTGAATGAGGTCTTAGCCTCGTAATTTAAGGGGATGAAGTCCTTCTTAAGGCTGTGAAAATCTGGGCTTCCCAGATTCATTATTTTATATTAACTCCTCCTGGACAGCCTAATTAGACAAGGGGGCAAGGGCTGTTTCCTCCTCCCTCTGTTATCCACGGCCCTTTCTCCTCCCATAAGAGATTTTATTTGTGCTGCATGGAAGCTTTATCAACTGCCTTTATAGCCCTCCCTGCACTAAATCACACTCCTAATGGATAGCCCGAGGTAAGAGCACCACTGTTTATTCTATTACTTTTTTAAATCTCTGGAATATCAAGGTTACTTGCACACAGAGCTGCAGGCTGAGCTCTGCCTCCCCCTCCTCCCCAGACAGCACAGTTTTAAGACTCCCAAGTGGAATTACTTGCACTGGCCAAAATCACAAGACAGAATTTGTGAAAGCCTCAGCAGGAGCATCTCAGGCTCCAAACACACATGACAAGTCAGGGATGACCAGAGCAAAGTGGCAACCTCCCCAGTTCACCCCCCCTTTGGTGTGTCACCAGCTCCAGGCTCCCAAGTCCCTGTCCCTGTAGGAACAGATTACCTTCAGCTCTGACAGCAACTTGGAAATAATCCAAATGCAGAGATAAAGTAAAAATATCCTCACCATTTACCCGAGTCCAGATGTTGAGAGTATTGTTAGTGCTAGATAAAGGGAACAAAAAAGAAAAACATCACTGGATTTCAGTGCTGTTTGAGATCTGCTCCACCATCCCAGGTTTCAGGAATGCCAACACCTTTTTGGCAAACCCAACTTGCAGGAGAACCTATTAAACACCATAAGAGACATTAATCCACTACAAATAGACTGTTAATCTGCTGTTGGAAAAACATCTTCTGATGTCCAGCAGGGCAAGGCACAGATCCCCCTCCCATACAGAGAGTAAGTCCCAGCTGTGTGCAAAATACAACAATCAACACATCAGCAGGAATGACTCCAGTGACTCAGTGCAGGCTCCTCCTCAAGATTAGGAGGATTGGTGGTCTGGCTTTTCCTGGTTTCAACCAGGAGAACAGAGGTCTAAAAAGCTTCACATCCTGCTCCTTTCAGCTCCTGCTCCTCGGATAGTATGTGGATATGGGGTGGAAAGGGCCCACTTGGATGAAGTCTTCAAGTAAAACCCTTTTCTCCACTAGTTAAGCAGTCTGGCTGGCAGGGAGAGAACTGGGAGCCCACTACATGAGCTCAGAGAAATCACCAGCTCTACAAGAGTGTGTATTGGCTCCTCACTGCTCTTAGTGGAGTCACCTCCCAGTTGTTCTAACTCATCACCTTTAACTCAATCTTTTGATTAATGGAGACTTTGGATATATAAATCTGCAGGATTTATAACTTGGCACAGAAGGAAAAGGATGACTGGCATCTCTAATAGGACGTAGAGGGGACAGATGGGTCAGTAAGGACTTGAAAGCATAGCTGGTCATGCTCGATGAGATAAACTGATGCAGGATATGAATGTAAGGGTTGACAAAACTATGGATGAGGGGTGTCCAGGGGGGTCATCTCCCCAAGCCTGCTCCAGATTGCTGGATTGCAGCATGGGGCAGCGTGGAGAAACTGAACTCGGGCTCCTCTCCTGCTGCAGGTGCCCAGTTCCTGCTGCCAAGGCCAGAGAGGATAATGACAGGGGGATGGCAGGGGGGGTGGCAGACTCTGCAAAAGCCAGGGGGATGGCAGACCCTCCTGGGAGCAGTGGGAAGGTGGAGGCAGCCGACACAGACAGCAGCCACAGCTGAGTCAGAGCCACCAGCCTGCATGCAATTCCCAAAACCTGGCAACCCCCGTCGGCCTCTCCCGCCCCCCTCCAGGCTTTCTATCCCTCTGAGTGTCATCACAATTCGGGAGCTCTGCAGTCAGGGGAGGTTCCCATCACTCATTCTCCCCGTGCCATTGTACCACAGCGACTCTCAGTTCGATTCCTGTCGGAGGGCTGTCACACACCCATCAAACCCTGCGCTGCCGCAACAATTCAACCCGCCAGGAACCACCGTGTTCCCTTTCCAGGGAACGTTCCCGCAACTCCAGTCCACATTTTCCTTCCTTAACTGCTCACCAACAAAACTTCGGTTGAATAAGGAGAACAATAGGAGCAGCTAAACACATTTCCATCCCCCGTCTCCTGGTAGCAAGCACAAATCCCGGGCACGCAGGGATGCTGCCAGGCTTCCACAGGCTCTCTCCTGTCAGGTCTGTTAATGCCTGGATGCAGCTCTAACCCTCAGCCAAAGCCTCAACCTCTCACAAAGGCTGAGCAGAGAGATTTTGAGATTTCAGAGGATTCTCCTTGCTGGGAACGAAGAACAAGGACACGTGAGAAAGGTTTAAAGATGCCCAAGTCATTTTCTCCTGGGCAGAGGCACCCACTGGGCTTCCCCCAGCCATGGGACAGTTTCTCAGTCTCAGCTGGGATGCTGATGGACATCTCAAATCTGGGGAAAAAACTCTGGATGTATAAATAAATTAACCCTCCCAGAGAGTAGCATCAGCCTTGAGCCCTAACCAGTTCCTTCCACTGCTCCTGATTTTGTCTTTCTTGGATCAGAAAGAAATTAATTTAATGTAAAGCTACTTCTTTCTTGCCCTTTCTTCATCTTATTTTTATAAACCCAATAGGGAAGTAAAGCATATGATCAGAGACAGCCTACTTGCTGCAGAAGCCAATTTGAAGAGTAAGACAGTTTTAACCACCCAAAAGGTGGTGGGAGGGATTTTTGGCCTTATTTATACTTAGCTTATGCTGGTGATTCCTCCAGAGAGTCAAAAAAAAGAGTAAACCCCATTAGAGACAACTTCTGACAAGTCAAACTTCCCCACATCTTTAGCCTGTTACACAGAATATCTCTACAACCTATGTAAAAATCTACCATCTGTATTGAAGATTAAAAGCATTGGATAAGTATTAATTTCTGGGTGAAGGCAGAGTTAAAATCTCAGTTGTCCTGCTTCTTTACTCTGAGCTTTAATCCCTCTTAAAATACACACACAAACATGGAAAACTCCTCCTGCCACCTGCACACCAAACCTCCTAGGCAATATGAATCAGACAGCACAGCTTGAAGAGGAACAAAAATCAGCTTTATCCATTCCCATTCTTCTTACCTGGGCCAGCCACCACGTGCTGTTTCTGCAGCATTCCAGCCTCCTCCTGCTCACAGGGATATTTTGTACCCGAATTCAGCTCCCCAGCTTGTTTGTTTTTTTTTTCCCCAACACTTGAGAGCAACTTAGAGCAGCTCGAACACTTCAGACCTCTCTCTCTAACTCCGTCCAGATCCAAGAGCTGTGGCCAATTAACGCGTCCTAAAAGCCTTTGATGTGCTGTTATCAAGTGTGTATTACACTGGGAATTTCACGGTATTTAAGTGAATATCGGCAGCACAGGCTTTGAATGGCTCTGCCTCACCTGCTGGCAGCAGGAGGGGAGGGTTGCCAAGGCAGGGATGAAGAGCAAGCGGGGGGATTCTCACACTGGGACTCTCTAGTTGTTACTGTGCAGTTTTAAGTCCCTCTCGGAATGTTTTCAGAGAAGTGTCAGGGAACAGCCTCTCAAGGAGGTCAGAACAGCTTTGACAACTCCTAAGGCTGAAAAAAAAAAAAGAAGTTGAAAAAAATTAAGACTGTTACAAAATCATGAAATATTCAGGATCCTGGGAATAATAGTCATGGTGGAGAGCAATTTCCCTCTTATTTTTGTATGGAGAGACAGAGGAGAACAAAGGAGTACCTGTTTCTTGATTCCTCATCTAGGAAGCACCACTGGCTCATGCCTCCCGTGTTTCCTGAAAGCTGCCAGAGCTGCCAGATCAGTTACTGCTGCGTGAAGAGTGATCCCCGTTTAAGGAGCAACAGGGGACCTCAGGCAGGTGCTGGGAGAAGCACAGTACTGGTTGCAGGAAGACATGATTTTCCAGCTTTAATATTAACTGAGGACCAGAGCTAGGTATAGAGCAGTCTTCACTGTCAGAGGCTTCCATGCTCTGCCATGGGGAAGCTTGGCAAGTGGGATAATTGCAGTGGTGTGAAGTGCTTTGATTAGGAATTTCTGAAACAGCCTTTGATGTTGCTGGTGATCTCTGCGTGCAGGTTTTTCTCTGCTGAGAATAAACAATGAGAAAACACGTCTGAAGTTTCCAGTGTCTTCCTATTAGATGGGTTCAGGCGGGATCAGCATCAGCCCAACCCTGTCTGAAAGAGCCTCCATACAAATATCAAGCAATCCATCACTGCAAGGGGGAAAACAGCAAACAAACCTTGCTGTGTCTGCTGACAGCAGGAGCAAAGACAAGCACGACATAGGCACGTAAATATTCCAGAAACAGCCGAGAGAAAGGCAGGCAGAAAGACCTGACATTCCCCTCTCCTTGTTCCAAACACAAGAGCCATGAGGGCATCCAGGTGTTACAAACTGCAGCTGTTCTCCCTCTTCCTTTCAGTCCTGCTGGTTCTCCATAAGTGATCAGGATCAGTTTGGGTCTTCTTTAAATCTTTTCAGTTTGTGAATCACAAGTTTCACAGCCCTGCCCTTTTAAAACATCATAGAACCATGTTTGTTTTTAAACAATCAAATAAATGGGGCTCCAGTGTCCATCCAACCTGCTGCAAGTCAAGACACCTGCCTGAAGCTGAACATGTGCATCCCAGAGAGATCCACAAACCCATGGGCACAGCAGTACATCCTTTTCATACCCGTCTTCTGCAGTAAGTGGCACCCAGTTCTCCAGCCAGGTTTTTGGGGTAGTTTTTCTTCTTTTGGTCATGCAAAGAAGGAAAGATGGGCAGTTGCTCTGCAATCACAACTGTAATTTCTTCTTCATGTAGCTGCCTCCATGTGATGAGAAGCACTTTGCCTGCAGTTGGGATCCAAACACAAGCCCTGTCACAGGGTGCTTTGCTGACTCAGAATGGGAATCACATTCCCACGGGATACAGCTGGTCCAGCACGGCTGTTCATCACATCCATCATGTCTTTTGCAGACAACTTTTGCTTTGGCCTCTGGAAACTCCCACTGTGACCTAAATGCTGCCAGATACACAGCTCATCACTCTGAGGGCTGAGTGTTGGGCAGGAAAGGAACACGCAGAGCCCTGCCACGGATTCCTAAAGCTCCTTCCTGACTGCAGGGTGTTCCATCTTCATATTTGAATCGCCCCCAGACTGCTGTGTGAAGGGGCAGATTTAAATAAAAATAGTTTCAAAAATTATCTGACACTTGAACCTTACAGAGGAGAGGGTCTTTCTTCTCTCTCCCAGTTATGCGAGTTGGTGCTGTTTTTTCTAACACAAATCTTAAAACAACTGTCCCAGAAGTTTACAAAACCCCAAGAAGCCATGAAAAGAATTCCCCATCCCCTTGTTACTTAGAATCATAGAATGATTGGGATTGGAAAGGACCTTAAAGATCACCTTGTTCCAACCCTCTGCTATGGGCAAGGACACCTTCCACTAGACCAGGTTGCCAACTAGACCAGACCAACCTGGCCTTGAAACTCCCTGCAGGTAACAAACACAGACCTTTCAACACAACACTCAAGTCCAGAACATACCTTGCAGCAGCCCTGGGTGCCCTTTTTTCTGCAGCCTTCAACCCCCTTCTCCTGAGGCAGGGCCAGCTCTGCAGCTCCAGCACTGGAGGTGTCCCTTGGCTCGCTTTGCTCCAAGGCAAGGCATTTCCAGGAGCCCAGTCACCCAAAGTGCCAGTGAAGGGGTGACTGGGGGGAGACAGCACTGCTACAGGAACCTTGCTGCCCCCATTCAAGCCTTCACCTTCACATCAAGCATCAAGGGGATGAAGATGAAGCCTTGTCTCCTCCACTGCCTGCAGCTCTTTCACTCTGCCCCAGCAGCAGCTCTGGCACCTTCAGCTGGTCACAGGTGGAGGATGGGGACCGTAGGCTCTTCAAGGCAGGGGCTGTTTCTCTGCTCAGCCCTCAGCATGCCAAGCAAGTGCTTTTCAGGTCTGTAGAACAACCACTACCTTTCCTGTTTCTTCTTATTCTTGGCACAAAGGCATCTGAATCGCTTCCAACTGAGGTTAAAAGCATTTAAGTCTGTTTGCACATGGGGTTTTTTCAAGCGACCTCTACTTTTAACACACACTTCCCCCACCATACACAAAAGTATCTCAACTAATTTTCGTTTAGGAACTGCCCTCATACATATTCTTGAGAAAAAAAGCTCTGGAGTGAGATTTTCTCCCCTTTGCATTTTACCTATTGCTCCATTTTCAAATTTCAACTTCATATTTGAACAGTTACATCACACACCTCCCGTCTCGGGTGGTGGAAGGGAAACATTAACTAGAAAGAGCACAGTAATTCACATCATCCTTGTTTCCTAGGCAGACCAAAACACTGCTTGCAAAATACCGGTATTTTTACACTACAAAAATACAATTAGGCTCTCAATTACATTTTATTAAATTTACTCCTGGGAGTTCGTTAGCACAAGGCAGCCAAAGGAACTCCCAAGGGCTCTCACTAAATCCTCAGCACTAAAGCCTCGCTGCTCCTGTGGCTACACAAAGGGCAAAAATGGTTATTTCCAAGGACCAGAAACCCAAATTCTGCAGACACATCCACCACAAACTCTCTGCATGTCGTGAGTCCCAGGGAACAAACTGGATTTACTTGCTTGACTGAGGTTCTCCACGTGTGTTTGCAGAAGTGGGTGCTCGAGTGGCGGCTCCTGGACAAGATGTACAGACCAACAAGCTGCTCCAACAACAGCAGTTCTCCGCCTTTTCTGAATACTGGCATCTCCCAAAAAAGAGAGCTTTCAGATTTAATTAAATTTTACTATTTTATTTGTGAAAAAACTACAAGCAGAATTCATAAATAGACATTTCTATTTAAAGCAGGAAAATGATAAAGTGGCTTCTAATAACAGTCGTGCACATGCCAGTAACAGGAATATATTAACATCTTTTATTTGCTAGACAAAGAGCAGTGTCCAATATAAATTTCCCAAAAACATTTAAGACCTGTGAATTTCTGACCAGTTCACAAAACCACCATTGACACTTTAGCATGAAGATTAAAACAAACCTAACAGGACTGTCAGCTCTAAAGACTTTACAGAGCGGAAAAACTTTCAGAAGCGTTATACAAGCTGTCTTTCTGGGCAAATGAAAAATATAGCTCGTATAATACATTAACATAAAAATCCACAAGATAAGATTATGTTTTGACATACTTAAACAAGCATTCTATATTTGTCTCCAACAAACAAAGCTAAGGAAATAATGTAACCATCTTTACACAGTAAATTAAGGTTACAAGTCATACACAAGAACAGAACTGCTTGCGCATTAAAAACTGTTCAGCTCCATTGTCATACTCTAAATGTTGGCTCTTAAAACCATTCGGTTACATACAAGCAAAGGTTATTATATAGTCAGCAATTAATAAATTTTTCAATAATTTAAGTTTATGGTAGAGCTTAAAAAAGTAGACTGAGAATGATCTTGGTAAGGCAGGTGAAAACATCTCAGTGGAAATAAACTCACGGAAGCTGCTGCCAAATTTTCGATCTGTCCAATTTGAAGTTTAAGTTCCAATTAGAATAAATAGCCTGGTCGTGTAAAACGCTGTCACCTTTCCTTTGCAGAACTCTGTCAACTGAGCAAGTCAGGCAAGCTGTGTCGGTGTCTGTGTGTGTGTGTCTGTGTAAGAGTCGAAACTTCGCAATCGTAACACTGTGCTTCACTTACCTGCTTTCTGTGCCACTGAACACCGCGAATCTGGTCCTTCCCTACACTAGTGTTTTGGTTGGCTTGGTTCTCAAACGCCTTCCCCACCACCAGCGGGACAGCCCACGGACGGGGCGCGGGGGGATCCCGCCGGAGGACGTGCCAACCAGAGAAATTAAGTGTAAAAGCAAACGCTGCCCTTCAAACCCACAACACAACAGCTACGGATGAGGCCGGGGGGCGGGGTTTCAATGCTTAGCAAGCAATCCCTAACTGAATGCAGAATTACAGGTCACTTGTCCCAAAGACATTTTCCCATTTATTTATAGCAAGCTACTTTATCAAGGAGGAGGAGGCCAAAGAGACAGATGTTACCGACTTCACCACGAGTAGCTGGTTACGGCGTTAAAGCTTTTTCAACTGATCTACAGGTCTATTTTCACTTGAAAAAGAAGCAATTTCCTGGTACACACAACGCTTTTTTTTTTTTTTTCCTTTTTTTTAATTTTTTGCACAAATTCCCAGATCCAGTGAAGAAGGTGAGCACGTGGGTTGACTTGAAGCACCAGAATCAGCCCCACTGAGGCCAGAGGGACCCGCCACTTGCTCACAACTCCTGGCTGGATCACGGCCGAGATGCACGCAAGCCTAATTGATAATGGATCATTTATAAAGCAGTGCAAAATATACAAGTTCAGGGGCATCTTCAAAAAATCTCTCTTAAAAAATTATTCCAATACATTTCAATAAAATAAATAAATATGGCTGACCAGTTTACCCTCCCTGAGACCCTTAAAGGAATAGTAAAAACTGGAAAAGGAATGTCTTTGCAATATCCCACTAATGTTAAAATGTGGATTGAGATATTCATAGTATTTAAAACTATGTATAATAAATTGTCTTGATGCTCATAGGAAGCATCTGTTTTCCTTTGGTTCTTTAATACTTTAAAAATGCTTAAAAAAGACAGCCTATACTGTGAATATAAGCAGAATTAAGTTGGGGTGCCCACGTTAACATATTCAGAATAAAACTGCTGCTGCCAAGGCACTGCCAAGCACATGCCTTCAACAGGGGCTGTAACAGATCCCTAACTCACACATTTCTGTCACCAGTGTGAAAGGAACCTACATCTGCTACTCAAAACCACAGAGATTTTAAAAGAAATCTTAAATCAGTTGCCTCCACAAAGAGAAATTTCTCTTACCGAGCAAATAATTCATAATATAACAAGCAGGCACAAAGTTGTCAAAATGTGGCCCTCTTTCACCACACCCAAAAGTTATGCATTTGATGTCAAATGAAGCCACAGCCTCTGTGCCTGAAATTACTGCAAAGCACCCTGGGGCCACTAAATAAAGATGAAAAACCAAAGAGGTTTAGGGTTTGTTTTGCCTTTTTTTTTTTAAAAAAAGTTTGTTTCACCTCTTCAGCCAAGTGTTTTAGCAGGATAATGCATGGAAGGTAAACTGTAAAGCAACACTAACAGGCCAGGAAAAGAAATTATAGTCTGAATAGCTTTAGAGTAAGAACGAAGGAGATGCTGGTCATGAGCATGCGCCACGTGTCACTCACTTGCCAGCATGAAAGCTTTTCCCTACTTTTGCTCCCACAGCAGGAGACTCCGAAGTGTCCAAGTGCTGACAAGCCCATCACTGGACAAGATGCTGCTCAGAAACGAAGATGGACTTCAAGGAGAAGAGCCATCCCAACAGCACGGATGGGACAGATGGAAGAGGGTGACAACCACTGACCCACACGCGGCTGGAACAAGCACCAGCTTGGTTCCCGAAGCCGGGATCGCTCCCAGCCCTACGGCTCCCTGCTGCCTTCACCCCACAGCCACTCCAGCTCCACAGTTACCTCGGGCACCGAGGCAGTGGAGGAAATTCACTAACTCTGCCACCAGCAGCACCTGTGGGACTGGCTGTGCCCGACACCGTGGCGCTCACGTTACCAAACACACGGATCCACGGCACAACACCAGCAGTCTGGTTGGGAATGGCTACGCTCCAGCCGGGCGTGGACCTGCACATCACCAACGTGAGGGACCCTTGTGGAAACACAAGCTACCTGGAGCAACCCTCTCTCATCTCAGATCCCGAGCTGTAACAATCAAAACCGTGTGTCCAGTACGTTTTAGCCATTGCTTAGGGAAGAGATCGGGAAGGAACAACAGAGAGAACAGGTCCCATCCAGGTTCAAACCTTCAGGAACACTTTTCACCTAAGACCAGTTCCATTTCAGTTTCAGTACTTTCACAGAAGGGGACTGTCCCAGATCTTGAACTGTTCAATTTTTTTTTTTATCACTTCACAGTGTTTCAAGCACCAGCGTTTCCATGTATTGGTTTCAAATAACCCTTTATATATATTTATTTATATATATATTTATATATAATTTATATCAAAACTGATAGTACACAGTATAACTGGAAGAAGAACTGAACTTAAAAAGGATATGTTGAAAGAGGATGGAGTTTGTGAATGCAATAAATAAAGCCCCCTTCCCTCCCCACCCGCTCCCGACCCCAAAACAAAAAGTTGTCATGTTCATGGAAAATTGTGCACAGCAGATATTATAAAAAAGTAGATTCAGGAGCACATCCAATTATAAATGATTGTTAGGAAAATCATATAAAACAATGGAATACATAAAAGTGTCAAGAGTAATCGTTAGGGTGAGAAATTCCTTGGTGGCCAGATGCCCACGGCAAGCAGAAATTATCCTGGTTGCATCAGTAAGAGGTCGATGTCCGAGAAAGTGTGTTCAAGCACAGAAGAGGCTCTCCAGGATTTGAACAGCGTGGGCAGGTGGAGTGTTTGAATTTCATACCCCGATTCATAGTTTCCACAACTCCATGTGCAATTTTCAGAAAGATTCGTCGTTGACTGCCGACATGTCCCCCTTTGGCGTGGAGGAACGGGACGAGCCCTTGTCTGTGCTCTCAGAGCCCGAGCTGCTCTGATTCTGTTGTTCTGATCCTGCACTGGAGGTCACTGTAGAAGACGACGTGGATGAAGAGCGAGTCTTTTCTTTAAAGTCTGTGATAATTACTGTGACATTTCCCACTGTGACTGCCAGCTGCTGTGCGGTACTTCTGTCCACATTTTTCAGTCTGGGTCTAAAATAAATGAGAAGCCATTTATTAAAAGGGTAAAAATAAACGAGAAGGGAAGAGTTTATCGGAAAAAGCACTGGAAAACAAAGTTGGTGTGACTTGTCCTCCCCTCGCCGGCACAGATGGCAGTGGCTGGGAGGAGAACCCAGCAGCAGGAAGTGCTGCACAGTGCAGGATGAAGGTCTGACCTGCTCCCTGTGCCAGCCAGGCTCAGCCCCAGAGGAACGACCTGTCTCACAGAGCTCTGCACGGGGCGTCTGTTGTAGACTTATCCCTAATCCAACTCTGCCAGAAAGGAGGACACCACGGCAGAGCCAAGCAGTCAGGAGCCAGACAGAGTGAAGGATCTCCTCCCCAAGGGGCAGATGAAAGAGTTCTCTTATCTAAATTCACCATCTCATCATGTGCCCTGATGTTATGAGACAAGGCTGTGACTCTGCAATACAAAACCACATGAAAGCATTCGGCCACGGCTCTTTCATTCCCATGCTGGAACTGTGCAGCTGCAAACAACACAGGCACTGGGACAACTTGGCTTCTCTTTCAACTGCTTTGAGCTTATACAAATCAGATGCCCAATCAGCCTATGGATAGAATAGCTCAAAATGTTCCCTCTGGAATCGAGGCTATTGTAAACAAAATCCAGAATGTACAAAGGTATTTCTTGCAGCCAGACCTTTTGGTTAGGGGGGAAAAAAAAAGGGAATTAAAAAACCCAAACCACCAGAAAAGAACCCACTGGTATTTATTGCTTAGGATTATCTCAGTAATTTGCATGCTGTGCTATCATTCAATTAGTAATGTAGCTAATAAGGATCTAAAACTCTAGGAGGCTGACATTCATGCACATTTCATGGGCTGGTCCAAAGCTCTGCTACAACAAACCTTGGACACTCCTCCAGCTACCAGCAAATTCCAAGTCAGCTGCAGTGAGTGCCGTAATTTACAGCTTTTGCTCCTAATTAAGGGTCAGGCTTAAGCAGCGGAATATTCCCAATAGGGAAATTAAAAAGGAGAGTCTTTATACATCAGTGAAAAGTAGCTTGCTGAGAGCTGCCTTATTGAGAGGGATGGAGGGAAAGTTAGTTTACTTTGGGATCAAGCTCCAGCTTTTAAACCACTCTGCCTTTTCTCCTCCTCGTTTGCAGCACATTAGGCTAGCGCAGTAAAACAGAAAGAGAGGGAATTAAGCTCATTCTGCATCTGCCATGAATACTCAATGGCTTGCACCGGTATTAACAAAGAGAAAGTCCTGCAGTACTAACTATCCAAGTGGTATTTCAGAAAGAGAGAGAATAGAAAAATGTATTGAGGACAGATGTACAGCCTCTAAGATAGAACAGTTGTATTTCTGCAAACTTCCTCACCAAAAATGAAGTTACTGCACCAAAAATAGTATTTTCTTTTCTAACCTAGGAAGCTGTCTCAGTTTTTAACAAGCATTAGAGGAAAAGCATTTCAAATAGATAGAAAATGCAGAAAACCCCACTGCATAACAGCCAGTAAAAGCTCCTACTCGCACCAGCCCCTGGGCTCCGGGACCGGCCTGTCCCAACCCCGCGCGGCGCTCGCGGATTGCTGCGCCCACGCGGGTGTCGTACACACGCACTGGCTGGCAGATCCGACATGTAACCACAGGCTAGATGAAATGATGTCACCTTGTCTGTGGGTAACAAGAAAGGCCAGCCGGCTCAGCACGTTTTGGGGTTTCCGCGGCTCCTGGAGGCCGTCCCGGCAGATGCCCCCACGCGCAGCACCACGCGTTCCCGGAAGCGTAGTACGAGTACGTGTTTTCCTCCCCAAGCCCCGAGTTCCTCTAGGAAACCCAGTTCTTCCTGTAATTTGCCTGGGTCACTTGTTTTCTCCTGTGCTCAGAAACAGCCCCCCCTCCAAAAAAAAAAATGCTGGCCCAGATACCGGAACAGACCCTGCTGCCTCCACCTTCCTACAGGGCTGAGCGTGAACTCTGGCTATTGCTTGTCAAAAACCAGCACTGAGAGTTTAGGGGGGAAAAAAAAGGAAGAAAAGGAGGAAAATGAAAATGGAACTGCCCATGTATCTTTAAATGCCATGACAAAGTAACAGGGAAAGGGAAGCAGGGCTGAGGGGCAGGATTTCTCCGCAGTCCCACTCACAAATACTCTAAGTGTCAGTTTTAGAACTGAGCTCTCTGACCATTTCTCCAGAAGGTTTTCAGGGTTTGCCGTGTACAAGGAGCTGATTAAGCACAGATGGAAACCTCCAGACAATTTATTCAGCACATGCATACAACTTTTGTTTCTTATAGAAGGCAAATGGATTGGCCCATTCATGTTATTTTACAAAATTAAACACCCTGGTGCTTCACGTTTATAGCGAAAAAGGTTTATGATCAAATAAGAAAAGTGTTTCAAAACATTCAATCTGAAAGTGCACAGGGAGAAATGGGATAAACAAAGATATTCTGTCAGACTCAGGCATGACATCCAAGAAGTTCAAACAAGATTTTTTAAAAATCCAGAGAGCCCTAAAAGACAATTTACAAATAAAACCTCCAAAACAACAGTTAAACAATCTGGGCATGAAAAAATCTGAACAGGTAACTTATAACTCTGTAAAAATCAGATCCTTCAAAAAGACCCTTGACAGCACTCCTGAGGACAGTACAAAGAAAGTTCCACTAAACTAAACACTTAAAGAAATAGGTTAAGAACTGAGGGAGATGAGGTAGTCCTTAAAAATACCCAGCTAGACCTGCTAACTATTAAGGCTTAATTAAGAATGACAAAAGCTTGCCACAAAACGTGGACTAAAAGACTCTGCAGTAGACAAAGCGACTCCTTCAAGAAGGAAAAACAATTATTTGATGTAATCTCTCAATTTACTATTATGTCATCAGTCAAGTGCATCAAGTCTTCTGCGCCCTAAGTCTCAAAAAAAGTACCATTTAAAGAACAGGACAAGAAAAAAATCACTGTAATAAAGTTGTATTTTTCTAATCAAATCAGAAATGGACACTTCAATCTTTGGGGACTGAGGAAGAGTTAACAGCAGTCCCTGCAAACAGCTCAATCTTGTAGCACAGCAAATTTCACACTGCCCTCACTACATTCCAGTGGGTTACTGTGTAAAGGATATTCACTCTTATTAAAGATTTTCATGCTATTATTTAAAAACTTCCAAGCCAAGAGTTTTCTGTGGTCACACCTTGCCAATTTTAATGCCAACAGCTGTGCCAACCATATTTCCCATGTGCTTTACAACTATTTGCAGCAAACTAATACTGCCTCAGTTCATGTGGCTTCATTATAAAACACTTATTACAGCACATTTTAAAGAGATGCAATTCTTGTACAGCCCACACAGGCAAAGCACCCAGTTCAGTTCTGCCTCTTGTAGCTCTCAAGTTCAATAATATAAAAACTGTTTTTTGATGCCGAATGTTTGATTTAAGAAATGGAAGATCAGTGTAGGCAAGAGTAGGAATAAACCTCTCTCCTACACTCATCTGAAACTTAGACAAATATCAAACCAGCCATTTGTGCTTTTCCTTGATAGCAAGGTCCCAGCAAATCTGTTCATGTATACTTAGTTCCTGTATACTTGGAAATTATCTTGACAATCACAGTGACTGAATTACGGATAAGGAAGTAAAAAAGTAACCTTTGTTACGGCTATCGAGCGATGATAAGAACTCGATACGATTGCTGGTTAATGTTTTTCTCCCACTGTGCTTTACAGCCAAAAGCAGTACAGCCCAATTGACAATCTAATTACTTTAGCAGAGAAATGAAAACTGAGTGGACAACAGAGTTAATATTCCTAATGCCCGGATCTGTGCTCACCAGCAGAGTGTTCGAGTGCTCGTACGTCAACAAAAGAAGTGTTTGCTGTATAACTCAGTTCTCAGATACCAAAAGCTTAACTTCAGTCTAGAGTTACCTTGAAGTGTGATTTGAGTCGCTGGTCTTTGTTGTAGTATTCCCAGACTGTATGCTGTTTGCTTCACTAGGAGGATCTTTCACAATATCTGACTTTGGTCTGTAATAGTTGGAGGGAAGAGGGAGAACACCATGTTAGTTTAACTGAACAATTAACCGGTGCCACTGACATCACATCACATTTAACAGTGCATCCTTCACACTTACTTAGTCTTCTTGTTAGTGTTCTTCTTTGTAACACTGGGACTAATTTCCTTCTCTTTGTCAGGTTTTTCTTTGTCTTGTTTTTCCACTTTCTCCTTCTTCTCCTTCTTAGGTGGTGGTGGGGTTGCATACTGCTGGGCAACTTGTTGTGCCACCAACTGAGAGTTTATTCTAGGTTTTCTATAATGACAACAGAAAGAGAGATCTATAGTCAATTTTACACAGTAAAAATAACTACAGTGAGAGCAGTATGAAGATTTATTTCAGCAACCAGGGAAGAACTCCACTTAAAGAACCAAATGAACCTTATTTAACATGAAGTACTACTGCTGTTATCAAACAAGATAGAAATTTTAAAATAAAGAAATACTCCAAACTGCTGTTTCCTCAGTTTTTAGCATCTAACATTCTAAGTATAATGCTCCCTTTCTTCCATCCATATCATGAAATCACAGCCAATTTTGGGGGGACAATAGTGAAAAAGCAGCTTTTTAAGAAGCTGCCAGCCATGCACTGTGGCTACACTTGAGGAGAAGGAACAGAATGTGACTAAAAAAAGTTTCCTGATAAACATCAGTCTCCTTCATATCTTTCAATTTAATTTCTCAAACAAGCTTCTGGTTCCCTGCAGCAGCAAACCTTGCACAAATAACAATGAACAAGAGAAGGTAACTGAGATGACTTTGTCCCGAGGGCCGGGAGCGAAGCTGGCTGGCAGGAGCACAGGAGACAAGTGGGCATTCACACTTCCACAGGGAATGGCAGTGCCAGCCTCCGACACTCCGTCCTCACACAATTGTTTGCAGTCCCCGGTGGAGCTCGGACAAAAAACACAAGCAAACTGCCTTTGAAAGACAACTTCCATTTCAAATTACAGCTTACACAAAGAACAGCCTCGCATGTAACCAATACCTTGGCTATTGGTCCTCACATATCCTGCAGGAATTGCTGCCTTTGTCTCTCATTCCTCATCCAAACTCTAATGCCCTCTCAGCCTGACAACTCAACACCTCTCCCCCTGGCCTGGCACATCACAAAGCAGTTTATACCCTGAATACTCTATCTGTGATTGATTCTATCCCTTCAATATGCCAGAAAGATCTATGCTCTCTGTGTCCACACAGCTTGTGGGAGGGGGAAAAAAAGCAGGTAATCAACTCCATTAGTCGTCCCTAATGAACCAAATACTAATTGGAGCAGTTGCTCAGGCTTGTCCAGAGCTGCTAAATGCTCATAAATATGATTCAAATTTTGTACATAGATCAGACTACAACAGCCAATGAAAGCTGTACCCAAATGTCATCAGGGCTATAACCGGCACACAGAACCCCAAGGGTTTCTGCTGCAGAGCTCTGTGCCCACACCCAGCTTTTACTGCAAATATCTAGAGAGACTTCAAGAAGCTATTTAGTGGTTTCACATGTTAAAAAAAAAAAGTACAATCCACTAATTGCTCACATGTAACATCTGCACTTAGAGATGATACAGGCAATGGAAGACCCAGAGAATTTCTATTCCCTGTCACAAGAAAATCCAAGTATGAGCATCTTCTGGTACTGGTTTTCTGTATAATGGTACCAAGTTACTATTGAGGCCAGATACACACAAATGTTTCATTTCACTACCACAGTTATACACATACCACACCACAAAGTCTATGCAACAGGTTGTAACCAGGCCCCTGACCCATCTCAACACCACTGTGGTTTTTTCACCCAACACACAGAAACTCTAACTCATTTTATGCTGCAAACTGCATACATGTCTGAGTGAACAAAGATGATGTGGTCTTCAGCTTTCAATAAGTGTGATGCTGAAACGTTCTGCAGATCAGATAATGCAGTTACCTGTTCCACAGAACAGTGAAGATACTGAGCATCCCTGAAACCCAGTACACAGCAATTTCTGCCTGCATGACTGAGAATAAATACGTTAAAAGAAGTTGTTTGGTTACATGGAAAAGATTTTCAGATTGATGCAGCCACACTAAAAGCTGACAACAGTAACTTGTGTCAAGCAACCTCCTCACCGCCTACTGCAAAAAAAGGATAAAATGTCAAGAAATCTTCAAAGAGAGGGCAGATACCATCTCCCTACATGATTATACATGATTAACCTCACTGCTTGAAGCTGCCACTTCTGCCCAGAGTTACAGTTACTCGCTGTTTACACAACCAGCTAAGTCAGAAACCCGAACCATTCACGGGAAATCCCAATTCATGAATCTGAGGGTTTTTCCAACTTCGCAGGACTCTGATGTGCTGCTTGTGATGTTATTTCCAAGCCTGGTATCCAACCAAGCTGCCCTTCCTGTTGCAGGAGTGCTGCACTGCTTGAACCAAGATACAAATTTTAAAATAGAAACTTCAACTAAAATAAAAAACCCCATATTTATATGTCACATCAAATTTCCCTAGAAAAGGCTGGAATGCTGAAAGGACCAGGCTTAAAGCACTCCTGTGGAGACACTTCACCCTGTGCTCTTCCTCTCCTTTATCAGTGCCTGTGACAGCACACTAAATTTATTAAGTCTTATCGTTTTCTGGCCAGCCACTGACATTACTACCACAACTTCTCCAAACCTCATATTTACATATTCCCTCACTGGTGAGGGCAAAGCCAAAACTGGAAGAGAAGAGAGCGGGAAGGAGGCAGCAACCTGAGGAAAGGGGACAGCTCTGCTCACGGGGTCCCACCTGCATGAGGAAGGGAGCAGAAGGATGCTGAGACTTTGGTCAACACTGAGCACGTTCCAAGATCTCCTGTGCTACCAGAATAGACTTTACTAAAAGTAATGCAAATAACCCAACAAACAGCTTTCCAATTCCTAACCGGACTGTTTCACTCACGAGAGCAGCAAGCTTAGGAAAAGCATAAAAACTAGATAAATTAAACAACTGGCATACTAATAGCAATAATAATTAGAGTAATAAGATCCTGCAAGTAAGGCCCACACTGCCACTACAGCCAGGATACACTGGTTACAAGGCCTTTACTAAAAAGCCAAGCAAAGCAAGTCGAGCAGCACGTTTTTAACCACAGCAAACCATAACCAAAGGAACCTCAATGGAGTGAAGCAGCTGCACTATCCAAAACCTGCTCCAAGTTTCACTGCCTACCAAAAACACGCTCAAGGGCTACCTAACATCCCTAGCACAGATTATACAGTCACAGAATGGTTTGGGTTAGAAGGGACTTTAAAGTCCACCCAGTTCCAGGGACGAGACAGGCACAGATTCTCTGTGCCAGGGCCTCACCACCCTCACAGGGAAGAATTTCCTCCGTGTATCTAATTTAAACCTGTCTCTTTCAGTTAAAAGCAATTCCCCCTTGTCCTATCACTACATGCCCTCGTAGATCATCCCTCCAGACTCCTTTCCTGCCTGTACAGCCATCCATCCATATCCTAGTCACGCTGTGTGTCAAAGCAGCTCTCCTCATGAGTGTTGTGAATTCTTTTCCAGCTGTGGCAGCAGGAAGCTTGCACTGCCTTCTAGAAATAAGGAAAAAAGTGAATTCAATAATACTTTGCAGTGGATACGAGTCAACTTCCCTTTCAGAATCTGAACTAGGAAGGAAAAAAGGAGAGAAATAAGGCTCATTCCCAACTGGGCTACAACAATTTAACATGGAGTCCTAACAGCAGAAAGATCCCTTCTCTCCTTTTCTGTTTTTTGGACACTCAATGTGTCTAAGACCCTAATTCTTTTTTCCAGCTGGCCTTTTTATTTAGTGATTTTTTTGCCACCTCCAAAAAGAATGCTTCAACCCAAATACACCACTATTATATTAAATTATCACTTGAGCAGAACAACTTGAACAGAAAGTTGCAACCACTTCTAAACTCTGTAAGAATAAACAGTTACAGAAACAAGTATGAACCATTTTTTTATCCCAAAAATGTTCTTATCAGTTCACTTTCTGTAACATTAAGCTGTTCATGTGCACAAAGAATACATCTAAATGACAAAAATCGAACCCCCAGCTCAGCCTTTTCCAAGCTTTCTAACCAGCACTCACGCTTAAGAAACAACTATATTGGCATTTACTAGAAGGTTTAGAGTATCAACATTACTCACAAACCACAACAAGCTAACAAGTCTCAACTTCCCAAAAATTATCTGAAGAGACTCAGTACTTAGTACTGGACTTAGTTCTTCAATTTTCAAAGCAAGTATCTGAAAAAGGTCTGTTTACTCCTACCTGAGCATCATGACAGTAAAGTTACACTTCGCTTGGACCATTTCCCTTAATTTAGGCGACAGCCTGAGTAAAGACTGAGTAAAGATACAACACTGATGTGACAAACAAATGCACATTATTTTTCTGTTTACAACATGGAGAAGATTGTCTTCTCCCTCTCTAAAACTAAGAGCAATTAAACAAAATTAAACTGTGCTCTCAAAGTTATGTACAGACAAATAAATTGTTTCACATTAATTAAACTGTAGTTTACCTCTCAGGAGCAGATACTTGCACAACAACTCGTGACCTTTGCAGCAAGGACACTCTTGCTGCATGAAAAAGCTGAAATGTGTGTCTACTGTAAGAATGGTTGCAGCATCTGGGCCTCTTCACCATCAACTACTGTAAGTGATGCACACCAATAATCTTTACTACCTTTTAGTAACAGACCAGCACAGAACTATTGTGCCTGCAAATATATACTATATGCAAATATTTATATATATATATATATATATATACACACACATATTACATGCAAATAATATTGTACCCTCAGATTGTCAGATGAAGTGACACATTGGCTGATGGGAAGTGGAACAAATGCAAGACCTTTCCTGAAGGGCTTGCTGCCTGTGTGGCACTGTGCTCTTCAAATAAATTAAAAATTAAAAAACAAACTGTAACTTTAAGGTTCTGGCAAGTACCTCACAGTGTTTCACTACTTGCACTTCCTTCTGTCTGTCAAAGCTTTCCCTTTAAAGCCTGTCTCAGGACCAAATCCAGAGCACTGACACGCGGGAATTCTGCTGTAGCTCCCGCCGCTGGGCTCAGGAGTGGAGCAGCACCAATCACTGCACATCCCACACAGGAGAGTTACTCACACCTGGATTTGGAGAGGGATAGAGGAGGATAAGCTGCATCATATTTCTCATGTGACCCCAAGTTCTGTATCTGTTTGGGATTTCTCTGGTCCCTGTGCCTTGAGGAGAAGGAAGCCACCTGCCTCCTGCAGACACTGTGGAGCAGGGAAGTGACGGGGCTTTATACCCACAGACCTTGCGGGACTCCGGCAATCCCCAGGAATGTGGATCTAATTACAGCCTCTCTTACTTTCCTACAACCATGTTATCAGGAGAATGAAAGTGGCATCGAGTGGGATTTCAGAGTCAAAAGCCTGGTGCAACGTGGAGTGGGGAGGATTTGGATAATTTCATGCTGTTCTGGCTTTGATGCACGTGGCGATACCAGGCGACCTCCACGACTCCCTGAGAAAATGTGTTTCAGACGCTGTGCAGTGTGAAGTATGTGATTATTTTAATAACCCCAGTGGCACATGAATGTGGCTTTGCTCAAAGAAAAATGAGAAAACAAGCCTAAAAGTATTTACAGTGTTTATAAAACAGTTAGTGCCAAAACAATAATACAGCAAGCATCCTTCTGAGCATAAAGCAAGGCTGGAAATTAACCCACGAGCACAAACAAAATTAACACCCCCTTAAAAGAATTTTGCACCCAGAAGAACCAAGGCTTTGGAGAAATTAAGCTATAAATATGATGGGTGAGCCCTCATTCCTGCACGCATATTTTCCAGCTCATTTGTGATGACCACACGGTCCCTTTTAGCAACCAGAAAAAGGATGAATGGGCAAATTGTCCTTAGTGTTCAACTGCAAAGCAGTATGGAAGTTGTATACATTTATCTCAAGTTCTCCATGGGGTCCAAGGCCACAAAGCAACAATAAAAACAGTAAAAGGCAACTAGAGGGACAAACTGTAAGAAATATGTGACTGAGCAATATTTTGTAGAAAAGGACAGATTTTTCCTTTAACACTGATGTGCTAATGCTGTGTTTTTATTTAAAAGACAGATGTTTAAAATAAATTAATCACAGGAACACCCACTTCTGGGGCGCAGGTGTTGGGCACAGCAACGTGTTTGAAAGTCAGAGTGTTAAGTCTGAACATCTTGGAAAAAAAACCATGAAAGGAAATAACAGCTTCACACAAAGCAAGCAATTGTTTGCCATAAAATAAAGTAAGTACATTTAAAAGTGTACAGCCTCCTCCAAAAACTGTTCAACATCCTCCTGGACCATCCAGCCCACTGCCTCCTACCTCCTCCTCAGAAGAGTCAAGAATAGGCAGCAGAGATAAAGCAGCCTCAGTTTTGCCAATAAATATTCCTGGCCACAACAACAAACCTTGAGCTGTTCAGATTTCAGAAGAGTATTTGAAACCTTTTCTTTGTCCACCAGAAGGTTTTAGACTTCAGGTCGTTTCTCACAGTTCAAACAACCCCCATGTCCCTTCTGGTTTTTTTTAACTTTGAAAAGTTCAAAATTACATGCAGTACTTAACATTTCGTGGGCTGATAAAGCTGCCAGCTCCCTGCCTTTTGGGGAAAAACTGTTTTTCTCCAATTTTTGTCCATTTTTTTAAATCCAATTAAGAATGGGAAAGTTATTAAATGACATGCAAGTTGTCACCTCCATTTACAGAACAGGACAGGCACCACTGTTTGCTGGAAAGTGGCTGCTCACTGCCTCTGTGCCACTACAGGAGAGCTGAGACTCTTTGAATAATGTGGGTAAAAAGAATACTCAATTCTTACTTGTCACAGAAGGACATTGCTTACTTTTAATTATTTGGGCATATTTACAAATCAAAGTGTAGAAAACAAAGATTTCTAAGAGCTGCCACTGAGCAGATCCTGTAGCTCACATTTCTCATTTTTTTTCAGTGATAACATCCTAAAAAATCACAAAACCAGTGCTAAGAGAGCCCCAGAATTGCTCTATGAAGCTATTTCACTCTGGCTGCTCAATAGCATAGTGTAATATGTTTTTCACTACTTTTACAGTTCTTTGTTAATATACATTGTTTCA
Source organism: Lophotriccus pileatus (assembly GCA_035583135.1). Classification (NCBI taxonomy): domain Eukaryota; kingdom Metazoa; phylum Chordata; class Aves; order Passeriformes; family Tyrannidae; genus Lophotriccus; species Lophotriccus pileatus. The sequence continues at coordinate 3,580,783 of JAWWES010000024.1, read as the reverse complement.
TATAATCCCATTACAAAACAGTCTAAAGTCAGGGTCATAGGATGTTTTTGGAAGCAGTTTGACCAGAATTTTGCCACCCTGAAGCTGAGTACTCACAGAATTTCTCAGAATACCTATTCTAATACAGTAGAGAACTGGCAACTGCAAATACTGTTTGCTGGTACCACCACAAATCCAAACATGAAAGCAAATCTGGCCCATTCACCTCCTATCAAATTAAGGAACATCTTACATGGTGCTTCTTGCACAGCTGGACTCAGGACCTGGTGGGCTGCCAGGAGGAAAGGAGTCCTGAGCCAGAGAATAGGGCTGTTTGGGAATTTGTTGGAAAATTTTCAGTGGAGAAGCACCACTGTTTGCATTTTTGCAACACACGGCTTCTCTTTTGGTTTGTTATGGTGTGTTTGTTTTTTTCTTTCCCAAGGGAAACTGATAAATCACAGACCAGGCTTTCTGGTTAACAAGAAGTGAACCGGAGAGTGACCATAAAGCTGGGGCTGTTCCATCAAGTCTTATGGGCTCTGCTCACCTCAGTGAGCAAAAATCATTCAAAAAGAGATATCTAACACAAGAGATATCTATGGTGCATGAGTTTTGGAACACAGGTTTGTTCTGCTGTGCCTCTGTAGAGGGTTCACAATAACAAGCAGTGTAAGACACAAGCTCCTGTACACTCTGCAGAACCAACCCCACAGGGTCTCCTGCAAAACAGCCCTTCAGGAACAACAACCTTCCCCTTTTGCAGCTGTTCAATTTGAAATCACAAAACTGCAAAAGGAAGAGCTGAACAGAAGTTGTTCTTCAGGCTGCTTTGATACAAGAGCAAGGATGGAAAACAGCAGTGACGGTGAATAACAACGCTGAGTATCAGTTATTGGAACAGAGCCTGGGGTTTACTTAACTGCTAATTCTGTAAAATTGAGCTTACTATGTCTGCAGGAGGCAAAACAAAGTGCTGAAGTTTTGGAAGAAATGCTGCTGTTTCTCCTCTTAGAGGAAAAGCCTGCCTGGCAGCACAGGCAGTGCTGGCACTCTCACCTCTCCTCTCACCTGTAGCACTCATCTAAGCTGCAACAGCAGATCCCTTCACATCTCCCATCCCTGGAAATGTCCAAGGCCAGGTTGGATGAAGCTTTGAGCAACCTGGTCTAGTGGAAGGTGTCCCTGCCCACGGCAGAGGGTTAGAACAAGATGAGCTTTTTAAGGCCCCTTCCAACCCAAACCATTCAATGATTCTACAACTCCATAAGACAAAACTACATAGCCTGAATTAGTTTTAGAATTAGTTTTTCAGATGGTTTTTTGCTCCACTATTTTACATTAAAAAATAATTTTCTACTAAGATTTTTTTTAATGGTCCATTTAAAAAAATAGCCATAAATTAAGAAAAAAAAGGACAATACATCTCTTCTGCTTAAAACAAAACTTGCAATATGTAATAGATTAAAATGGCATCAATTCCCAATTGCAACATCGCCCTAAATTCCAGCTGAACAAAAACAACTGTACAACTCCCCTTCTTGCCCTCTCCCCAAGTCTACCAGCAGTAGCAGTTAGGTCCATGGCTAGGCATTCCAGAAAGGGAACTGCTTCCAATTAATTCACTGCATTTCTAGTCAAGTTCTACAGCAGCAGAAAAACTGTGTGAATATACACAAAATCCACAACCCAAATGAGATGCAACTGTAAATGTAAAGGATCACCCCAAGCCCAAATTTGTAAAGATGGCCTTGAGATCACAAAATCATTCCGCTTGGGTATGTGAAATTTCCTTGGCCATCAATAACTTCAGTTACATATTGCAAGTGCTGCACAAGCTTAATTTCTAGAAACTTACTGCAACTGCCCTTCTCATGCTATTGACCCATCACTGATCCACTCAGAGCTTCAGTTTAATCCATCACTGAAAACTCAAATTGGTACTTCAGCAGGTTGCCCATCGAAAGGGGAAAATTTAGCATGCAGCTGCTTCTGGGGTTTTCATCTACAGCCATACCTTACTGCAAAACACCAAATGTTCCATGATTTACAAGGACTTACAAAGTTGTTATGGAAAATCCCTGATCTCAGCACAGAATTTACTTGCCTACAAGCACCAGAATGATGATAAAACTAAGGCCATTTGACTTGCCTGACAAAAATAAGCTGCTCTCACTAGCAAAAATTTGAAAACAGTTCATAAAGCTGGCAGCAACCAAGATGTGTATAATAAAATACACAGATTTACAACAAAAACAATTACTTAAAATACTTCTTCCTATTTGACTGTTCACTAAGCTATGTGTAATCCTGAGAAAAGTGAACAGGCTCAAAACTTCCTGTTGAGTAACCAAGTGCAGTTGGCAGCATCAGGGTATAAATGAGGCTGATAACAATTTAACATGTAGATTCTCCAAAGAAATTGCTTATGGCTATTGTATTATAAAATAACATAAAAATCTGAGGAAAAGAATAGTTTAGCAACTCTAGCTAGAGCTAAAAACTAGGAACACCAGACATGGTGTTATAAAAGTGCTTTCCCACTGCTGCCAATATATATATATTTCTGTTTCAGGCACTGAAATCTTGAGCAATAACAGAAATTGTCATGTATAGAACATCCTTTAATCCAGCTTGACATGTCCCATCTGTGAGCATCTGCCTCCAGGTTTTGGGATACTCAAGTCTCACACTTCAAAATCACAGCAGGAGAGAGATCAAACTTGGAAAACAAGGAACAAAAAAAGGAGAGATGCTGAGAAAATTGCATATCCTCCCTACCAAAAAAGGATATGCCATTTCAATTCTAAAGTTGATCCGCTCCCCAAAATCTTGTATTAAATCTAAAATGTAAACTACATTTCCAAAAGCCTCCTTCTTAGAAGTGTGCTATTGGGTAAGTACAAAGAAAAACCTGTACTTTTGTCTCTCGTAGGAAGACTTCTACTGAGCAACTCTCTTGCAAAGTCCCCTTGAAACATGTGGGCTGATTTATCAGAGCAAAATTCCATTGTGCTGGTATGACACTGGAACACTGTACATTTGAAAAAGAAGACTTCTCTATCATTTCCCAACCAGGATAAGTTCAGATAGAAGCAAGATGAGAAATTCCCAGTTCTACAGTGGATGCTGAATAGACTCAATAGACCCCAAATCTCTAGGGATGCCATTAAAAAAAAAAAGAAAAAGCCAACTGAGGCAGGCAGTAATTTTAATTCAGCTACATCAGACACTGCAGGCTTTACCTAAATGAGAGAACCTGAGCTTTTCCAGCAAGCCAAACCTCCTTTTTATTAAAAGAACCTCAATGATATGATTTCCTTTCATATCAAAGTGACATTTCAAAAGCCCTTGAACAACCAGGAATGCAGCTTTAAGGCAAAGCCTGCAGGAGCTGTGCAATTTGAGATGGACATCAGGGATGCTCCAGCGTGGGGTGGACCCAGCAGCACAGGGAGCTGGTCCCACTGGTTGCACTAAGTGGTACCCCATCTACTCCTTCACACCTCTGTCCCAGCCCAATCTGCAGCGAAAAGGTCACTGCCAATGGTTTAATGGAAAACCTCCCTGTTCAATAAACCAGCTTGTTTTTCTAAACCTGCCAAGCAGCAAAAGCGGCTCTGGAGGACGAGGAGGCAGCAGACTTGCGTTTTCAAAAGGCCACCATGTGCTCAGAGGAGCTCTTTTTGCCCATTGTGTTCTCTGAACACAATGCGATAACTGAACACAGATGTACAAGTGACATTTCGGGGTGTCCGGCTCCATCCGGGCGGCACACACGCTGCTTCCCGGGAGAGCCGGAGGGGAAGGCAGGCTGCCGTCGATAGCTGCTGTTCAAGCACCGTGGGAACAGCACAGCCCGAGAGTGCAGCAACTTTTGCTTTCAGAATTATTACTCCTGGGTGTGAGGAACTGACCCAGATGGTTTCAAAATTTGCCAGGAAACAATATTACAATACGCAGTTTGAAAGCTCGTCCTCCCACTAACTAGGAAGCCTTAGAGGAAACCTACTTAGTAAAACCATTGGTTCCCACTTGGAGTACTAGTGGGAGTTATTTATGTGTGCCTATCATGATGTAAGATAGGGCAACTCAACTACCTTTGTAAATAAAATTAGCAGAGGCCACTCTCCTACACTGCAAAAAGGCAGAAATAATTAATTACAACAACAGAAACGTTTCCGAGTTCTCCACAAGCCAACTTCTGATCTGCAGATAACAATGATAACTACTTGTCCAGACAAAACTATTATTTTTCAAGACAGTTCTCAGATAAGGTAATCTTGAACCTAAAATACTGATTTTATTGTCCCACCACCATTTTCACCCTGATGACTACTGTTTTGCAGTTTTGCAGATGCTCACACGGCTTGTGTTTATTTGTACACACAAACACACACAACCAAACTCCTGCATTACCATCAGTCTGCTACAAGCCCCAAGAAGGGAAATCAAGCAAATTCAGTTAAGAGTTCTTTTCCCCCCTCCAAACTCCTCAAAGCAATTCTGGTGTTCCATCCTAAAGAAGTGGTTAGTCTCACTGAAAACTACCAGTTACGCTGTGAACCTGTGCCAGCGGCAAATCACTCCAACTGCCCTGGCACCATCATTTAAAGTCATTTTCCATTTAAAGAGTCTCACATCAGCGCCAGCACAGCCTTTCATTACCCATCCCACTTAATACCCACAATCTCTCCACAGCTCACTCGCTCGGTCTCCACTGACCAAGCAGCACACAGAGACTGATGTGCGGATTATTGGGATTCCTAATGCTTTCCTCCCCGCTGGCTGAGTGCTGAGCTCTTGGCAGGCTGCCTGACCCGCAACACGTGTGGGTTTGTCAGCCTAATGCACTGTGTCATCTGCACAGTCTCGGGACGGAGTGGACCCAACGGAGCGCGCACGGCAACGGCTGGCGGCTCCCAAAACTTCCAGCTGCTGCACTTCCCAGCACTGGTGGGAACGCAGGTACAGAAGTGAGTGTCTGGGTGTTTGCCACTGCCTGATTTCCGAGAGGCAAATATGTGGGGTGAGAACAACAGCACGATCGTTTAATCGAAGGATGGAGAGGCAACACAGGGCTTTCCCGTACAAAACATCCGTCCTCGCTTGATTGCTGGTTTGCAATGACTCAAAATGCACACGTCAAGGTTCTGGATCTGAGTGTTTTCTTTTCATATAACCTACGTTCTCTTAAACTAAATAATGACAGTGAAAATTCAGAGACACGGGCTCAAAAATGAGTTGTGACCAAGTCAGTCGTCACTCGCTGGTTTAAGGGGTCGTTGCTATTAAACCTGTTACTATGCCCAGAAATTAGTCAGGGCAGAGAGAAATGAGGCTTGGGCATTTTTCTGTATAAAAGATATACTGAGGTATTTTCAGGTGTGAGACAGTGCATCAGACCTGTAAATCCCGCTGTAAATTCTCACAGGATGAATATACAACAGGAAATACCACACAACGTGCAAATAGCAAATAAATGCAAATTTACCATCCTGCGTAACTTAAGAGGTGTCATGAAAGTGAAACAGGTTTGCAGATGAATGAAATACAGAAGTCAGTGGGGATCATACTTGGAAATGGAAGAAGACAATACGTAGAATACAGCTGAAGTTTCACTTCCTCTGTACAACAAAAGAGAACAGAAAGCTCAAGCACAGCACATGGCACACCCTTTACAACCTCCTCAGACAACACACACTACCCAGACAGACTTTCTACTTTATATCTGATGTCAGATTAGAGATATTGTAAATTATCTGAGCAGAGAAATATAAAATTACCAACCACATAACTAAGTATGGGGATTTTTAGACATATTACAAACCTATTTTTGTGCTAATAAACACACAGTAATTATTTTAGAATAGCAAACACAGAACAAAAAAAGGAAAGTCCTGAAAAGCACTATGAAGATGACCAACTGCATTGGGTTTGGTTCTGGTTTCAGTGTATCACCAGCATCACAATATCCACACTCCTCAGTCTCAGGTGTATCTATTCAGACACCTCTTGGTTAGGTTTGTTTCCATTTAAGTACAGGGGAAGTTTTTTGAGCTCTGGGACTACAACCCACTGGCGATACACATCTACCAGATTAGAGAAATTACTTGCTTCTGGAGATTTACAAAAATGACTCAGTGGGATTCTACGATGTTATGTTGCTTCCTCCTCTAATTTCTTCCTGGATTGGTGCAGCTAAAAATGCTTATCACCAGAATTTCCAAGTTAAAGCAAGCTAAAAACAGAACCTTGTTTTTACTCGAACGCATTGCGGAAAACCGAGTTGAGCAACCACTTCCTAAGGAGCTCATACCCACACTCTGCACCAAAACTGGGGAGTAAAACAGCACAAGGTTTCGAGGTTAGCACAACCTTCTGAGCAATTACACACGCACCAACCATCTCGAGAAAAAACAAGAAAATACTCTCTCATCACTCTCTCTTTTCATAATCTCCGGGGTCACTCAGAGCAGCAGCAAGTGCCAGGATTCAAACCAACACAAAACTTCCCCGTCTGTCTGCGCTGCCCATGTGAGACAGCCCTGCCTGCTTCTGTCATTAGCTTTCCAAAGCCACCTATTCCCCCTCGATGCACCCGCAAAGCCAGAGGGGTTGACACCAATGCAGGGGCAGCTCTGGCACTCGGGGTGAAAAACAGCGAGGAAAGCCATGAGTACTGAAGCCCCTCCACGAGTATTTGCAGCCTGACCTGGAACCCCAAAAGTCTATTTAGCTTTAAAAGCTGAGTGGAAACTTGGAAAAACACACAGGCTTAGAAGTTCACTACCTGAAAGTGGTTACTTCTGGGGGTACACAAGGCAGGAAAAGTTGAAGCAATCACCTTCATGCTGCAATTACACAACTGCTCACTTTTCCACTAAGTTTCCTCAGAAGAAATTGAAAGCAATCAAATACCACAGAAAAACACATGGAAATTATCATTATGGCACAAAAACAAAAGCAGAAAAGCTTTTATGTGCCTTTTAACAAAAGAAAGTCTAGTTTTGAAACAGCTGCTTGACTGACTGGAGCCCACGCCCCGAGGCAGGGGCTAGGTTTGGTTTTGTTTCTGTTTATTTCACAGTTTCCCTGTTTATTCAGCTTCTTTCCTCTCCCGGTGGCAGCCAGGGCAGTGTGGGGCAGGCAGCTTCATCCAAAACCAACACGCAGCCCTGGATCCCGACAGCCGCTCCACGCTGCTCTCTGAAACACAGGTAGCTGTGTCCTTGTGAACTTGGAAGAAGCTTCAAGTCTTTTCTAAAGGAAAAGGCAGCAAATCACCTCAGAGCTTCTTTGAAAAGAATTCCTATTTTTTTTTCCCCTGAAGTGTCATATTAAGCTCAAAGAAGGTAGTGGAGGTGAAGTGGGAAAAGCCAGTGAGTTACACAGCCAAAGCTCAATGTAGCTTAAATGCTACTTACACAACTGTTAAAAACTACCAGCATGAGTTGGAAGAGAATTCTCTGCTGCTTCCCTGGAGGCTGCAGACACTTCCTGGACATGCTGGTACAGTCACCGAAGTTTGGGAAGCATCTGACTTCTCTGCTTACAGACAAATGCACTTCGGTGGCGTTTCAGACAATACATCCTACACTGAAGTTTAACCTCAGTGACACCAATTCCATCAACTTCAAGTGAACCTCCTTTACCTTACACAGGCAATGGACTGACTGACTGAGGGATCAGGGCTGCAGGAAGAGTAACATGAACCTTTTAAATACATCTGTAGCAGGAAACCTGGACACTGAACATCCGTTTGCTCATTTTGACATCAACAGTAGTGCTCTCCTACAGGGGTTTCCATGGAAAGGCAGTGTTTTAACAGAGCACAAGTCTTGCTCTACCTCCTTTGGGAATGGTGTGCTTGCATTAAGGTGTAAATCCAGGTTTATCATTCCTCTAATCTCATGTACACCTAGACAGCTTTTCCATCACTGTACTGCACCAACAGTCTCCCTTTCTTTACAGTGGCAGCTAAACCAAGAGTTTTACCAAAGCAGACAGACTCCCATCAAAGTACTTGACAAGTCTCCAGCAGAAGGTGTTTCTCAAGAAAGTGGATTTTTAATTTAAACAGGTGTTGTCTCAAAGGTTACCACTGACATGTAGTGACATAAAATACCTGATAAGCTTATAAAAGAAGCTTGAATGATAAAGTATAAAGAAGCTGACTTGTTAATTAGCAGAGGATAAAGCACGTCCAGACACAGTGCCCACTGCAACACCAAGACCCAGGCCTTTCACAAGTTATTTCTCCACGGCTCCAAAAACAAACAAAACCACCACAGCAGCTTCAGGAGCACACTCATCTGCTGCTTTTGTAACACAGGTGCCAGCAAAAAATCCACTTCTGTATTTCTTTTTTTTTTAATCAGCAAGAACTTCGGGTCATTTATTTCCCTTTGGTCTGCACACAGGAGAAAATAATTCTCATAATGCAGTCTAAGTTTTAGTCAGAATTGTACAGACCAGAAAGTTCTCCATGCAGTTAAACTATGTTAATCCTATATGCACACACCCTCCACACTGTACACAGATGCACAAACACCTGCCTGAGTAACAAGTGCTCAGTGATGAGTAACCCTTTTGGATGCTGCAATACCTGTAATAAGCATTTTACAGAAAGCAGCAGCAACAGCAGTACTGAGGTTGTGACGATCTGCTGTTTTAAGTTCAATGATTTCTGCAGGAGGATATAAGCTTAGTCTAAATCAGCCCCAGGAAGCTAAATAACAGGCCCTCAGACTTGCAAGCCTGCTTTCAGGGGAACCACACAAAACTGGACGAGTTATTCCGAATACTTCATTCATTACTGCAATCACAGCATGTCTCAAATTCTTTCAACCTGGGTAAGATATTCCTCTATCAGTTGGACTCATTTTTGTACTTATCTAAGCTTCCCCCTTTTCACAACTGTTAGGAGCAGCCCACCCACTACACAGGTCTTGCCAGGTAGGGATCATCCTCCTGATGCCTGAGGACAGAAAACTGGTAGGCAAACACTCCTGGAAAAGCAAGAGGCAGTGAAAGAGACTGAATAACACCTGCCCACCCACTGAAGCACACTAATTATAGGGAATAATTGAACAACTGCTTTCCTTACTCAGGGAGGTGCAGACAAGAGGCATGGGCCTCCTCATACCTCGTATGGGAGCTTAAAGTGCTCTCAGTTGGCAGCAATGCATAGAAAAAAGTCACCGGCTGTGACAATTAACAGCTTCATTTTAAGTCTCTTTTGTTCAAGTGAGTAACTCTTCCACTCAGACACTACATGAAACAACCCTTTCTCAAACAGATTTATTCAAGGCACACAGCTAAAACCTGAATGTAAAACCTGCAAGGCTCCTGATGTTGGGAAGCAGCCACACCGTATTTTAATGCCATGGAGTTAAAGGTGCAAAGAGGATGAGGGCTCCAGTGTCCTCCCACAACCCCAGTAATACTCCCCTGTATCAACTCATGCTTTTTTAAAATCCAGATTTTCAGGGAAACTCAAAAACAAGGCCATGCACCAGCCTGCAGAGGAAAAGGAGAGATGTCTTCAAAAATGAGTTACTTCAGGACACGCACAGAAATGTGGAAAATGACCTAGAACTTGGGGTAGGCAGCAAATCCTCAAACGAGATGTAAAGTATGGATAGATTTCACTTAAGAACTTTTTTACTAGCAACATTCCAGGAAAAATGTATTTCAGTTAACAGACCTATGTTGATTTTATCCACAGTCTGTCCACTCAGTCATCATTTCTTGGAATTGGATGCACGGTGGGAATCGAATCTCTTTGTGGGAACAGGTGTGAACATTAGTTGGAGCTCTGTGCAGAGCTGTCTTACCTCTGCTACAAACAACACAACCTGCATTAAAACCTCTCCTCATTAAAACATCTCAGTTGTGAGGTTTTTGTGCCATTTGCTACCTGAATTTGAAAAAAAACCCACAAACACCACTATTTTCTATAATACACTTCACACAGTGGCTGAAAAGAGACTGCTTGCATAAGTATTATGCAATTTCCCAAATAAACCATGCCTTTAGTGAGGGGTGGGGGGGAAGATTACAATGTCTTGAAGATTTTCAAGCCTGCAGATTTGGCTTCAAAATCAGAGTCCACAAGCCATTCAAAATCTTCCTGATAATCACTGCCATCCCATCAGTTCCCAAATATTCCATCAGGAACAGTGTCCCACTGGGTATTAACAAAAGATAACCTGGCAAATACACAATTTACCACCAGAGTACATTCTCTAAAGAAGGTAAAAAAGCTGACACCAGCTGAAGAAAAACAAAACCAAAAAAAACCCACCACAATGCAACTTTATTAACCATCTTCAGCCTGGAGAACTTTGCCAGAGCAAATATAGTAGCAAAGTACCTCATGTGGAAAAGAAAAAAGCTCACTAAAACACTGTGCAACTGTGTGATCATCATGAAGATGTTTACAGTGTGAGGGCTGTTTGTTTTTTAAACAAGCCCATAGTTTAAGTCACACACATCTCCTGGAAAGCAAACAGAGAAGTAAAAAATGAAGCCCAAGAGGCAGCACAGAGAAAAATAAGAGAGTGAGGGACTTGACCAACAGCCAAATTTTGACAAATAATTTCACTGGCCTGAAAAAAATGTTTGCTTCTCCTGTATTTTTTTCCTTGGTTTTTGTGATTTGGCCTTTTCCCTCCACTGGAGTTTCAGCCCCCAGTGCACAGGGCTGGCAGCCCCGCTGTGTGACATCCAACAGTGTCACCGACCCTGCTGTGCAACAGGAACATCCACCTGCACCAATCCCTGCTCCAGCCACTGCAGCAGCCAGGAATCCCAAACCTCCACCCAGTGCCCAACTGCAGCCTTGTATCTGCACTGGAAATAGGCTGAGAGCAACAAAGCCATTCAGAAAGTTAAAGAAGCCTTAAATTAGCTTTCATTGAAAACTGAAGAGGTCCACTGCAAGCTTCAGATCTTGGAGGCCTGGGGAGATTTTCACCAACTTCAGTTGGGTATCAGAGAGTAGAAAAGAGGAACATAAAGCCTTGCAAAGCCAGCATCCATCCCACCAGAAACTACTGACACTAAATTTCACTTTCACAACAGGGCTAATCAGCCTCGTTCCAAACAGGAGCTGCATTTATCTCCTCAGAACAGCAGAGTTTTTTCTTAATTATCCAAGGTCAGTGGCAGCGAATATTGAACAAACTGACTCAGAGAAGCAAAGTAGATATAAAACTGGAGGGCAGGCAGCCTTACATTTGCTTAGCAGTAGTATCACACTTTATAACAAATTTTTAGACATGAGAATTACTTTCTAATTAATCACCAATCAATACGTTTGATAAGGTAGCTTTTTAGAAACAGAAATACTAAGTTCTGTACCAGCAAAATTCTTGTTTTTTCATAGAATCATATAAGTTGAAAAAGACCTTTAAAATCTGAGTCCAACCATTAACCCAGCACAGCCAGGCCCACCACTAAACCATGTCCCTGAACACATCTACACATCAACTAAGAGAAAAAAATATTTTTAAATGTTGGTTTGTAAAGGTTTAAGAAAAGTGAAGCATTCAATGAGCTAAAGGAATAAAATTACATTCATTTTTTATCAAACTCACCCAGAATTAGAGCAACACTTCAGAATTTTGATCACCATCTCTGTGTGCTTAAGATATTCAGAGACACTAGTATAAAAAACTTGAAAGCATTTCACCTCCAGTTCAATACCTACGAGAGGGGAGGTCTGAGGTGCACGGACTCACTTGATGCCTTGCTAAAATCCACAGCTTTTCCTGACAGGTTCAAGCCTGTCACAAAACAAGCTACGCTGCAAGTCTCAAAAGCCATTTCAGCTCCCCTAAAAACACAAGTGGTTAAGGACTGACAGTTTTACTGGGACTGTATAACAGAAAGGTGTTGCATAATTGCCCTGAAATTCCTACTCAAAAACCCAACAATAAAAATGTGTATTGCTCTCATGAGCTGAGGAGTTATTTCATGTGGCATCCATAATTACACAGCAGCTGAAGACTTCTGCAAACACAGAAGCAAAGAATAGTTCCAACAAGCCTAAGGTGAGGAGGGATCTTGGTCTGACCAGCTCCTGATGAGAAGGACAGAGAAAAAAAAAGGGAAAGGTGCAGAAAGGTGATTCCATACATCTCATGATGGAACCAACACATCAGCAGCAAACCTGCCCTGACCATAAGGGTCCTGGGACGAGAAGCATCACCCTTGAAACACGCAGTGGTCCTCAGGCAATGCAGGGATTCACAGGGCTGTATTTCCTTCCAAGTTACATTCTGGCTCCCTAAGCTTGTTGGGTACATTATATAACTATTAATTACACCGCTGTTCGGCGTCCTTTTAACTGCAATGATTCAAACTGCTTCCAGGAGCTCACTAATCCAAAGTACAATCCTCTTGACAGCAACTGACAGATTTGGAGTATTCAGTTCTAGCTGAAAGGAAGAAAAATCTACTCCCTCATCTGCCTGCTGAAAAAAGAGCCAACATTCCTGCTGACCAGACCCAGAGCTCCATCAGGAGCTGGGACACACTGCCCATGGGACTCCAGTCCTTGTGTTAATGCACAAAGGCCACCTCAAAATTGTAAGAAACACAGCAAATTGGGTCTGTTCTGCATTTTATCAGAGGCACTGAAAGGTTTCATCCATCAGCTCCTGGACCCAGCAGACACCCTCCTTGGACACGTGCTCTGCCTCTGCCCTTCCCAGCCACTCTGGCAGCAGGAATCTTCCTTGCAAGCTCCAACACAATTCTACATGCATTATTTATCCCTCTTGCTAAGTCATGCAGTGGGGTAATTACTTAACTATTGTAATGATATTTTGCAATGGCTGTACTCTATTATTCTAATTGATTTTCATAAGCTTGCTTTTGCTGTGTGTTTTGAGCAAAGAGCATATTTTCCTGGAGTATAAAAAAAGCTCAAGTTTGACATTCATTTTAAGCCTAAGAGCTGGATGTCAAAAATGAAATTTTAGAATTATCAACGTATTCTTAATTAAAAAAATGTTGGTGTATTACTCAGATTTTTGACATCTCTGCTAAAAACAACTGAAGACCTGTTTTTTCATTAATCTGATGAAAGATAAAACATTATTAACTATTTGTGTTAATTACGAAGTTTTTTCCTTCCAATAGAATGTTGTTTTCCTTGTAAAACTCTTCAAGACCTCAGTTAGTATAATTACCACATGTCTGAAAGCTGAGAGATTGGCAACATTTTTATTAACAAATTTAAACTCAAGTCAAAACACATTTGCATGTCTTGCTTAACAATACATTAAAGTTTACTGGGATGAACACTCATCTTAGGACTCAGAGAACTGTTAGAGTAAAACACTGCTAAGAATCAGTCCTTTCCCTACCCTCAGTTTGACATAAACTACACAAAAGAGCAGCCCAATTAAACAATTATTTATGTCTCTCTACCCCCAGGATATTCTTCAGGCTATGCATGATTCAAGATGTACTTGTAGCAGTTTTGTGAAGTGATGAACTGCATTTCAAAAAAACACACAATAGTCCCAGTAGTTCAAAAAACTGGTTAGGAAAACTTTTTCTGCCTCCAGCCAGCAATTCTTCCAGGAGAAACTTTACTTGGAAAGCTGCTAAGGATATTACTCTGAACGGGCACAGGGAGGAAAAGCAGTGAGGCACGATCGACTCGTCTTACCTACCAATAATCTGCTGGCTACACATGCAAAGACATTCCCTCTCCAGGGAGAAGGAATATCATATTTTTGATCCAAGTGAGCACATGGATGAGACTCACTGAGAACTACAGCCCTGCAAAATTTGGTCAATCTGTTGGGTCTTTCTATGTATTTCATTTCACTCTGCTTAAAAACAAGAAAGTGTTTGGTCACCATCTGTGATGCTTTCTTAAAAAAAAAAAAAACAAAAGCAAATCCAACAAAAAAGCCCCAGATCCAGAGCTGTATCACTCTCAGCCACTGTTCAAACTTTAGAGGCTCCAGGATGACTGAGAGCGATGAGAGATCTGAGGAGTTCTCCGCTTACATAGACACAGACCAATCCATTCCCTTGAGTCTCATTTAGCGCTTTAGATAATACAACTCATTTCTCAAATCTTTTTTATCTATTAAAAACATCTACCTGAAAAACAATAGTCTTGGAACAAAGCAAGATCACAAAAGACAACCGTGTTAAGTTTCATGTCAATGTATTCCCTTTCCTCTCCATGCATCGGTCCCCGAAGCCCGATCCAACCCTTGCAGCTGACAGCAAAGTGCTGCATCCCCTTCTGCAGCCTCTGGACATGACTCAAAAAAATCAATGCAAAGAGCAAAAGGTCACATTCTCCCCAGGCATCAACTACTTGCCGAATCAAGACATGTTTTCAAATGCCAGCACACTTGGAAATACAGTGACCAACTGTTATTAAACTAATTTCTTAGCACAGGGTCCATATTCTGACACTCTCACACCTGTGACTAAGTAAAGCTGCTCCTTACACTAAATACCCTAATGGGAAACAAAAAATAATAAACGACTGATGCTCGTGGCAGTGTAGTACACAGTTGTACAACTTCAGAGTTCTGAATTCAGAGTGCCAGTGGGAAAGTCAGTCTGGCTTAAGACATAAAAAAATAAGTCAAGAGGAGAAAAAAACAAAGAGATGCTACTAGATAAACTACTGCTAGACAGTATCCCTCACGCTCACTGCACTTCAGGGAAAACCCTGAGAACTGGCACAGAACTGTAACAGGTACGTTATTACAGGTCTTTTTCCACTATTTGCTGCACATGCTGGGCTGTTGGCAGAAGGAATGTCTCTTCCAGGCACAAGCAGTAGGACTGTCCTCATATTTTATATCTCTGTAACCACACAGGCTGAACATAGGTGATTTCCCACGTATTCACAGAGTAGGTCCATGACACAAGGACATGATGTTCAACCACCCTGTTTATCAACGATTTTTTTATCAATTTGCTAATTTGTAATTGGAAAAAAATGTCATCCCCTTCATAGAGACAGGACAGTTTTTCTTTACCATAAAGTTTCACTATCACTCCTCTGAATGCTGATTCAGACACAGTGACTCTCAGCATAGCACCGTAAATTCCCAACGCGTATTTGTACGTTCCCAGCTGACGCAACCCAGGAGCCACAACAAACCCTCCAAAGGCCTAAAATTCTGAATGCAAATGTGTGGTCCCAGCTTGCAGAGGTGCTGCCAAACTGGCACTGTCAATAAGTCATTTAATGAAGCTCAAAATTCCACAGTTTGAGCTCCGCTATTCCAGCCCATCCCCGTGGACAGCCCGGCAGTCCCACGACACTAACAAAGCATGTCTCGGGTGCATTAGATCTTCTTGACCTCAGAAGTTAAGCAACTTACAACTAACTTGACTCACATCCGGCAATAAGTACTTCTAATTAATGGCTTTTAATTGGTGCCAGAGCACTGCATTCCCACAGCCATGATGGAGCATGTTCCTTGCTCTGCTAAACCCGCGTGTAAAATGGCACAGCTCTGACAACCCCATGCCTTCAGCACGCAAACACCACGGAGCTGTGCCACTCCTCCCGAGCTTCAGGAGCAAAGGCATCGCTGTACACGAGAGAAAAATGTGTACAAAAACTACCCACCACACCATTCCAGGAGTTGCAACATCACTTGCTTTCTTGCTGCCCTTGCTTTTAAATGATTATCTATGCAGTTGAGAGAAAGGAAGGTAAGCGTCGTTTGTTAAGTCTGACTTTGTGTGCAGTTTCTGAGAAGACATTTCAGAACCTAAAGTTCTTTCCAAAAATGAACTTTACCTCCTATAAGCTACACGTGGAGTTCACACTGCATCTCCTTTACAGACAGGTAAACCTATGCAGGTGAGTTATTACCTAGTTGTCCAGAGTCACAGTGAGTTTAAAGAGGGGAAAAGAAAGTCCCCACGACAAGCAGCACCCCACTTGCTGTACTAGAGGGTACACAGAAACACCCACCAGCCACCCAGAACACTTTCCTCCCTGGGCAGAGCTGGATGATGCCCAGCACACCAACCTCGGTCCTGCTGCCCCAGACCAGCACAGCACCCAGCTGTGCCTCAGCCCAGCCACCCACCACCCTCACTGCCACGTGCTTTGCCTTGTGCTCTGACAAACCAGCGCTGTCAGACACTATTACAGTAACTTCTGCAACCCACGGGCTTCACTTTCAACACTTCTCCTCCAAATAAGACCCACCACCCTTCAAATCCCACACGGGAGTCGGGCAGCTGCCAGTCCTTCCTACGCAAGCCAAGCTACTCGTGTGTAAAACCAGTGAGACACACACAATTCCCCCAGAATACTTCCCCATTTTTATGGATTGCTAATGCTATGCTGAATCAGAAACATTTCCTAGAGCTTATTAAATATTTTCATTAACTTGATCCACGCCCATGGACAACAAATGGAAACGGTTTTATTTCCCTGTAAGGCACCTGTGATAACTGAGCAAGGCCAGCAAACAGGCACCAACCAGCTTCCCAGCCCGATTAGCATTACAGAGGAAAGCCTCCCCTTCTGCTGCTAATGATGTGCTCTACCCTGTATCCCCAGGAGACAAATGACTGCACCGGCTGATTGACTCCATCACAGGGCCATCATCCATCAATGTATTGCCTCTCTTATTGAAATCTCATCTCGGGAAGAGAAAGTGCTCAGTGCCACTTCCGAAAAAAACAGTGAAAGCACTTTCAGAATAAGAGCTCCAAGACATATAATGAGAGCCAAATGTCTCAGCAGAAACACACATTTCCAACAACCTGAGCAGATCAGCATGCTTTGTCCAACCAGGACAAGGAAAATTTATTCCCTTCTGCTAAACTAGATTTTGGTTTCTTTAATAAATAAAGGAATGAAACGTACCATAGACATGTCTTGATCAAATTAAAACACAGGCTGTGAATACAATCATACAGATTAAAAAATGGCAACCTGAGGATATCTAGCAAACTGATTTTCTAAAGCGTGAATTCCAGCATCTCTCACACAGGCTGAAATCACATTAACATCATGCAAGCAGAAGTGGGAAAAAACACAAATCCTTCCCCATGTGTTTATTTAGTACATAGATAACAAAACAAAAAATTAAAAGGGAGCAATCCTATTCCATTAAGAAATACCCCTATAATATAAAAAATGCTGCACATTTGGGACCAGGGTGCAGGGGGTAACCTGTGCTCAAGACTCGTGGGGCAGTGTTCTGATCAACTTCAGATCACTGAAGCCACCAAATCTCTGTTGTCCTGCATTCTCTGTCCACCTCCCCAGTTCCACCATGTGAAGTTGCTCATGAATTACCCAGACACAGTTCCACATGAACAAAAATAATTTAGTTCAGGTAAAAATACTTTAGATTACGATCAGTCTCTGGTCTGTCTACTCAAAAATACAAATCTGAAGAAGACAGCTTTATCTCCAGCAAGATATTTTGTCTCACTTAGCACCTCTGCATGTTACAAACAATTCATCCTAACTCTTGAAATCCCTATCAACAATCTGCTTGAGAAAACATGTCTAAACATTTACTCCTTGTTTAGCCCTAGACAAAATCCAAAACTGACTTGTTTTGCTTCCATTTTATTTAAAGACAACCAATCTGGTAAAGTCCTCAAACTAAAGTTTCTGGAACTCCTGAACAGAGACTCACAGAATGGTTTGGGTTGGAAGGGATCCTAAAGACTTACTAGTTCAAACACCCTGCCAGGGGCAGGGACACCTTCCACTAGCCCAGGTTACTCAAAGCCATGTCCAACCTGGCCTTGAACACTTCCAGGGATGGGGCAGGCACAGCTTCTCTGGACAGCCTGAGCCAGGGCCTCCCCACTCTCACAGGGAAGAATTTCTTCCTAATATCCCATCTCTGATCAGTTTGAAGCCATTCCCCCTTGTCCTGTCCCTCCAGGTCCTTGTCCAAAGTCCCTCTCCAGCTCTCCTGGAGCTCAGGGCTGCTCCCAATCCATTCTCCATCCAGCCTGTCCTTGTGCTTGGGATTGCCCCAATCCAAGTGCAGGACCTTGTACTTGGCCTTGCTGAACTTCCTGAGGGTTGCATGGTCCCCCCTCTCTAGGCTGTCCAGGTCCCTCTGGATGGCATTCCTTCCCTCCAGCACGTGACCACACCACAGCTTCATGTCACCAGTAAACTTGCTGAGAGTGCACTTGATCCCACTGTCCACACCAACATGTCCATATTCCCATATAAAGTTGTAGACACTGCTTCTGGAAGTTTGCACCTCCATACAGCAACTGACAAAAAGCACACACCATGAATATTAAATATGGAACATTTCAGCTCCCAGAAAACTGCCATAAAACATATGCTTCAAAATGTTTATCAGTCAGAAGGTCAAAATCTATTTTCCAATTACAAGACTTCTGCTTCTGCAGCAAAGAACATAATTACAAATTTTTAGTACTTTGATCTCTGTAGCACAGGAATGTACTCCACAATCCCAGGCCAGTGTCTCAAGTAAGACCACATACAGTTCAAAATCAGGTCTCCTGGCTTCACAATCCATCTTTTATATCCCTAAAACCCCCTTTTTCTCATGCATTTCCAGTGTTACTTAAAAGATTGGCTGTGGGTGTACTTTGAACTTTCAGAAAGACAGCACTCCAATAATAAATATTATCAAAACAACCGCCAGTTTTAGCCAGTTCATTTTGTTTTTTTCTAGGCAGGACTTGAGATTCACAGAACTCAGAAGACACTGAGTTACTGACCAATCAAACTAAACCTACCATGCCAGCAAGGAGAAGTGATGCTTTTCCCCTCTCATTTATATTTGAGCCAGTCAGAATTACAATCTTTCCCATATTTAACAGGCAGTGAATTTGTTGATGTACCAATTAGCACTCTGCTACAAAGAACATGCCCCTAATTAATAGCTGGTTTATGGGAAGAGCGATGTTAAGGATCTGGTCGTATCTCCAGATGTACCAAAAAAGTGTGAAAGGAGCTCTGGTTGATGTAAAGGAAATCTGTCGGCACAAAGAGACAATCAATGTATTTAGCATATGTCAGCTGTAAAAGGAACTTACATAAATGTAATGGAGGCATTTCCACACCACTTCTGTTGTATCCTGTAATCCTGGACACCTGCTTAGGGTAGCCTGGATGGGTTACTCAGTATTCACAACCTGCTCTTTTTGCAATGTCTTTTATAATGGC
This sequence comes from Lophotriccus pileatus, assembly GCA_035583135.1. Classification (NCBI taxonomy): domain Eukaryota; kingdom Metazoa; phylum Chordata; class Aves; order Passeriformes; family Tyrannidae; genus Lophotriccus; species Lophotriccus pileatus. Next base: position 3,561,612 of record JAWWES010000024.1, on the reverse strand, counting down.
AAAAAGGATAATTTTTGCTTACCACTCTGAAACCTGCAGGCCTTAAATAAATAAATACTCATAAACCCCCCTCCTGTAAGACCCTTTCCTACAGGAAATGCCCAAATTTCTCATTTTACTTTGTGAAGGAAGAGCCCAGTGCAAAGAGACGTAAAGTTCAGCTGCAAGACACAGCCACAGAGAGACTTTGCACACATCTTACTTCAGGGCAGAGCTACATGTTACGAAACTCCAGCTCACCTTGCGAGTGACCTACATTGTGGGACTGGAACCCACTAACCTACAGAACCACCCAAAATCCCACTAAATAGGTCAGTGGGTTTCCTCGTAAGAAGAATTCCCCAGACAAGGAGAGATGCACATCCAATAAAGGACGAGCAGAGCACACACATCGCCTGGCGCAGGAGCACTCCCTGAGCCGTGTGTCCCACCCTGCTGCCATATCCCTGCATGCCAGCAGGGCTCCCCAGAACTGCCCTGAACCTCTGTGTTTCTCACCAAGGGACCCTGGAAGGGCCTGTTTGTTCAAGCCCAACAGAGCAGGAAGAAAAGGAGCAGCACCACAGCAGGGAACAGAAAGCCTACCAATAATGCAAGGCAAGTCTTGCAGCTGCCAGAGCAAAAGTGACACCTGATTCATGATCAGCAGTGAACTAGCCCGGAGTTATGGCAGGGGTGTCCAAGCTACAGCACAAAAGCCAGATGTAGCCAGCCAAAACAATCCATCTAGCCCACAGCACACTTCCTGACACCTTTCATCCCTCATTTGTCTTTGGTCTCATGTGTTTTTTTCAGGGCCCCAACAGTTCAGCCAAAAGAGAGCCCCAGAGCACTGCATGCCGCTGGGGAACACCAACACAGCAAGGACAGCCAGCCAGGAACCCTCAGGGGTGGCCACAGAGAACCACGCCTGCATCCACCACTTCCCTCCTCTCAACAATTCCACTGACCAGAGTGGTCAGTGTGCCCCCACATCAGGGTGCAAATACACCCACCAGTCCTGCAAAGGCACCAGCCCCTCCACACTCAGCTGATGGGAACATGAAACAACCACGGTAATTAAGAAAGGCATGGAGAGAAAGTTGCTTCTGCATTCCTCTGCCTACCAGTTCCCCACAAGGACCTGTCAGGAGCAAGGGGTCAGTATCCCAGTGGACAGGACGCCTTTTCACAGCAATAAGAGTTGCATGCCCCCTCCTCCCACGTGCACATACATACTTTGATTCAGATTCCTGTCTCCCAAGTAAGCAGTTGACAAAGGAAGGGAAAAATTAATAATATCCACATTGCATATTATCAGTGATATATTAGCATGCTCAGTGTTTCAGTTTATCCATTAGATCTTTAGAGAGTCTCCAAGAGAAATCAGAGATTGACATTAAACCCTACTACCCACAATTATTTAACCCAAACGGGTAGTCCACATGAATATTATAAGCACCCCTTATCCATGCTGAAGATTTTACCATTTATTTTAGCAAAAAGACCTTTTTATCCTAGTAAAACCAGGAAAACAACAGGTACAGCAATTATTCCTTAATAGGACACTCAGGCAAAAAGGTGGTAGAAGCAAAGTGAGTCACAGGAGCCACCACACTCTCTACTGCGTTTGTCACCAAGAGCACCTCAGGTACCCAAATCTGACAGCCACAGCAAAGGGGTATTGCCTTGGTGCTGCACGTCAATACTGAAGATCTTCCCTGCTGAGAATGATTTCCCAGAGGTGCTGAGATCTAAGAGAAATCCTGGGGTGATGGTAATGAGATCATTAATGCCAGAGCCAAACACTGCAAAGAGCAAATCAGGACACAACTCTCACTTCTTTCAAACAGCTGAAGTACAAGGTACAGATCTTACACCAGGGTTATGCTTGCACCAGGTGATAACTCATTTGAAGCTGAACAGCTTCATCTGCTCAGATGAAGCCTTCCAGACTAACTCCCAGCTACTTTAAAAAATAAGTGTAGCATGAGTGTGTACCAGCAGCCAGTTGATAATGGATCAATTCTCCAAGCCACATGGCTGAGACAGCTGGGGTCCTGCAATACAAGTCACAAACTTAGTGTGTGGTCAAACCACAGTCCCAGAACTGAGGGTTTGATGCAAACCATCAGCATTCTCTTGTCAAATGCTGTTTGCTCCTGTCCTTGGCTCCTCTGCCCTGGTGGCTTTGCCAGACTTAGCAAAGTACTCCAAAGTAACAGCCACTTACTTGTAGGCAGTGCTGGTAAACAAGGTATGAGACAACAGAGATCTCAAGAACTCCTGGCATGTGGGCAAACATTTTGCTAACAGGTATTGTGCATTCCAGACTCAGAACTACCTGGGCAGAGTTACACTGCAACCTCCACCACCAGCACAGCTGTCCCTGAGGGGACACATCCTCAGGATGTGGATGGGCTGGTACTGACCACACTTCCCTCCACCCGATCCAACAGCCACTGAATTGCAGCGATCAACGGGAAAACCAGGGACGATTTAACCAGAGATCTAAACAGCCAAATAGTAAAACAAGTATTCCAGAGTAAAGGCATCAACATCCCTTCCACAACAGCTTTTTCCAGACGAGTTGCATATTGCATTTTTATAGAAATTAAGCCACCCAAGGGCCAGCTCTGATGCTAAAGAAAACCCACTTTAATGCAAGTGAAAGCTGTCTAACTTGAAAGAACCGAAGTTAACCACTTTGCTTCCAGCCTACACCACAGCCCCACACCAAAGCAAGCGCTTTCAGAAGAACAGTTCTGCAAACATATGGCAAATAAGCAGGGCATGTATTAGCTGTAGGAGGGTCAGGATCATAAGCCTGATTCCTCATTCCAGGAATAGCAGGACTATCTGGTGCCTATTCTGGTCAGCCCAGCTTGGATGCAGAACAAGAGAATACTTTTCCACGGTGACATGGGCAGTAGTTTGTATCCCTCAAGGCGCTAGCTTAGATCCTGAAAACACGCAAAGGAATTTTCTGGGGAACTGAAGGGGGAACAAAGGCCATCTGTGACACCTGTTCCACACAAGAGAATATTCATTTTAGAATTATGATTAACAGTTTCAGCTTGGCCTCCCCTCAAAAGTAAGGACAGCAAATGGGTGAGGCAGTACTGACATCACTCCCTGAGCACTCCACAGTGAAGTGCATTTTCACATCACTTGATGCAAACTCCAAACCATGCACTTCAGGCATACAGATATTAGCAACAAATAAAACAGAAATGTTTATTAAGTATACACCCTGCAGAGAACACACACACTCTAAAACTTATTAATTTTGTACTATAAACTTCCATTGTTTTGTTAATTTGCACGTCAGACATCCAGTTGTTGCCTTCACATTTTCCATCGACTTTAAGTGTATTTCTCTGTATTCAAGGCACATACATAATAAAAGGATGTGCAGTTCAGACAAGGAAAGCACTTATCCTTAAAGTTACAGCAAAATTAACATCAGAGCAGCTCCATCACATCACACTGCTTGCCAATTTATCCAACAGGAAAGTTTCAGAAAACAGTATCTCTGAAATCAGGAGGGAGCAAATATTCTCCTTCACAATGATGCCTGAAAACAATCCCATGGAGAAACACTTCACAGCCACGTCTGGGAGGAGAGAGGAAGTTACAAGAGGTGTACAGGAACACAACATTTGTAAACTATCAGAGAACCAAAGGAGAAGAGAAGCAAGAATACCATTAGGAAAACCAAACAAAAGCAGGGACCCATCACCTACCCTCAAATAGGAACTCATAGCTCCCTGTAAGGGGAAACACAAGGCCAAATCCTGCCCTCACAGTCTTAGGAAATCCAAAGTAAACTTCCCTTCCGTGTTAGAAGTAGGAATGGACATTGGAAAGGAACACATGTCTGTGGAGCAAACTTCCCAGCACAAGTTTTAATTCAAGTCTTCTCCTGTGGGCAGGGGCTGGTGTTGCTACACCAAGCAAACCACCAGAAGAGCTGCAGGACACAAGTGGTGACCAGCACCAGTTCCCTGTGCCGTGATACCGTTCCAAAAACCTCCAGGAAAGGAACAAAGCATTGTACACCGCAGCAAACACCTTCCCACTGCTCACTCCCAAGCCAGCCGCTTAAATCGTCGGCTCATCCAGCTGAGCGTTGGGTTCAGCTGAGTTGAAACACAGCCTGTATCTTTGGCATGATCCTCACAAAAGGCAAACAGTAGAAAAACTCAACATACTTGCTTAAATAGAAAGTAATAAAAGTTTAACCGTAAAATAGCAAGAATCAAGTTGAGGGGAGGGAGTTAGTGATATACTGTAACAAATCCAGTATTCAAGTGTGTGCCACAGGTTTAATGTAATCTGTGCATGACAACTCCCAGTTCTTCAGAGATGGATTTGACCTAATTTTTATTTAAAAGTGCACCTGAAATATTTATAAACAGCTCCCTGAAAAATACTCAAGCGCAATTTAACTGTTTAGCCTCTACAACGATTTTGACTTGGCAGGTCAGCTCTAAAACTCACTGTGTTTGAAGCTCCTTTTACGAGATCCTAGGGAAAGGGGATAGTTGGATCTGAGAAAATAAAACTTCTAACTGCTGCCAGCCACCCCTCCCACATGCCAACAGATCATATCAAGTCTGAAAAAATATACACACGGTGAGAATTAGCTAAGGGCCTCGCTAGTTCTCAAATCAGAGAAAATTTATCAGCCAAAGTAAATTCCACAACAAATAATTGGCTTCAGAGTGGAGGGAGGGGGGAAGTAGGTCATACCAGATCTTAAGGAAACCCTGGGCATACTGTAATTGCACACAATAATTTGATGAAAACCAGTTGCCTCACCATCCCTTTCACTACTTGGTTGAGGGTTTTTTTTTTAAAGTGAGTTTGATAAATTTCCGTAAGTGTTACTGAAGCAAGTCGCAATGAAGCAAGGCAGTTTTAACTGTGGAAGTGTCACCAACTTGTCAAACTGCAACTTAGAAGTCAAGCTCATCAGACACTTTATATTTCAAGTAATAGATTATCAATCATAACTCATTAAGTATCTTTACATCAGTCATTTGTTTTAAAAATTCTGAAGAATTTCCCCAGCAGTGACTTGCACGTCACATACTATAACATTCAAAGTAACACCACAAATAGCTCTGACCTCCCAGGATTTCCCAACACACAACGCTCCCTCACAACACTCAATCACTCCTGCTTTCTGTTGTATTTATTCATAAATTATACAAATATGCAAGAAGACATGATGGGCCATTGAATATTTTAAATATTTTCTCCAATTCTACAAACAAAAGCAATTTAAAAAGCAGCAAAAAAATGAATAGAAAGCTGATGAATTAAATGAATTAAAATTAGAAGCCATTCATAAGGGTCCATTAAAAGCTAAACAAAATTACAATGTTCTAGACCCGAGGATCACATCTGCAAGTAAGGCTACAGCTCTTAACCTGAAATCATCGACTGCTATCCCTCTTAATGGCTCTTTAAAAGACAAAACATCCTCCTACCTCAAGAAACAGTTTGAAAATTATCATTTAAAAAAAAAAAAGAAAAAGAACAAAAGTAAGGGCACGTGAGAGCAAGTGCTGCTCTCCAAATGAACAGCAGCATGGTGGCCAATGAAAATAGTAGTGTCTGATACAAGATCCATCCCATATGGGCTCCTACATCTCATTAAGGCTCTCCTCCCACCAACACCCGGGCACATGCTTGACTGCTCGGCTACGCTCGGTAGTAGCACAGCTCCAGCCCAGGCGACTGCAGGATCAACACGTTTTACCTGAGCCAACAGGGAAGCCAAGGAAACAGAGACCCGCAGGAATCCAGCGTGCTGGTAAGGTTTAGCTGCACACAAAGCGAGGCTGGACGAGTCAAGAAGCAGCACAGAACACTACTGTCCCAGAAGCTCGACCTTATTTGTGCTCCAACCATGCTGGTTTAACAACTGGTTTAAGTTCACCACCTCTGTACAATTGTAAAAAGCACAGGGATACTTGTAGCCCGTCGTGCGCCATAAAACACACCGGGAAGCTCTACAGCACTCTGTTACTGTAACTCAGAGAGTTTCAATAGCCCGAAAACACGCTGCCCATTAAAAATGTAGGCACTTCACTTTGTCTAAAGAACAGTGAGAACAATAACAACCCAACATGCTTTCACCTCCTCTGTCAATCAAGCCAAGACAGCCAAGTCATGCAAACAGCCTGCTGATGAGAGCACCTCAATACACAGCTGCACTCAAAGAACACCGCGCCTCTCACAATGGAAACCTTACGGACTGTTTCCTTGGCAGAGCACAGCAGTGGGAACTCAAATTTGGAAGGTACAATATGAACAAAACCAGGGATCAACATGGTAGAAACAAACCACAGAAAGACAGAAAAATCAGAACACCACGCGCCTGTTTTAGCACCACCTGATACCTCCGGGACAAACTTTCTGAACCTCTTAACTGGGAGAGAGCAAGTTCGGGGGCTTTTTTTTTGAGATTAAATTAAGCACTGTGTGTCAGTTTCACCATCTCCCAGACCTCCACAGTTACTCAGAGCAAGGCAATCACAGAGACCTGACAGCTAAAGCTTTCAGAAATCCGCACCATTCCCACACTGAGCACAAAGCCGATTCCTTTCTGATGACAACAGTCACGGAGAGATCAACATCTCAGGGAGGGAGTTGTTGTTCTCATGGCATCTTTAGTTTCAGCCCTTTCCTTTCTCGCTCCCTAATCCTCAATCATTCCTACTCCTGTAAAAAACACGGGTAAACCTGCACCCAAACCACAGAAAACCAACTGCCCCAAACCACAGAGTGGCTGGCTGTGGATCTCCAGCAACAAAAAAAGCACAGAACAACAAAAAGATTCAGGTTGCTGCCACATCCACGAAACATGTCTTCCAGCTCCCACTAAACGCTTGAAAGAGAATTTTTAAAATCCACAAGCTCGTGAACAGGCACAGAAGGAGCTGCACCGGGAGGAAGGGGGGATGCAACCGGACGATATCCAGGCAACAGCAGAAAAAAAATCAACAAGTCGGCGCAGCCCAACGCGGAGCAAAAGCCGCGTCGGAAGGTGCGGACCTACCTTGTTGAGGTGCCTTTCCTGACATCGCAGATGCTGCATTTGAAGGCTTCGGCGCTGTTCCTGAAGGTGCACACGCTACAATCCCAAAAGCCTTCGTCGGCTGCAGGTTTGGCTTGCCTTTTCGGCCTTGAGGAGGGGGAGGGAGAGGGGAAGCGTGTGTGTGTACGTGTGTGTTTGGGGAGGAGGAGAGAGGCGGCGGGAGGAGGAGGGAGAGGAGGAGGAGGAGGAGAAAAAGAAAACACACACATGAGAAACCATGTTACAGAGCCCCGAAACCCAGCGGCTGCTCGCACCGCCGCTCTCCCCCGGGGCCGGGAGCAGCCGACAAACACGGAGCGGGGCCGGGCCCGGAGAGGTGCGGGGGGTGCCGCGCTCCGCCCCGGCCCCGCCGGGCCGAACCGCGCCGGGCCGGGCCGCCCGCGTCCCCCCCGCCCGCGGCGGGAGGGTGGGTGGGTGGGCGAGTTTGCGGGCTGGGAGGCGCGTTCCCTCCTCCACCTTGTTAAACCTCCCTTTGTCTGGGAGCGGCGAGTGCGCGGAGCGGGGAGTGCGAGCGAGCGGAGCCGCCATGGCTGCGCTCGCACCGCACCAGCCCTGGCACCGGCGGCAGGCTGGGAGACACCGGCACTCCTCCTCCTCCTCCTCCCGCTGCCCTTCCACGCTCCCTCCATCTTAGGAGCCTCCCTCGCTCCC